>BSBK01005031.1:247500-557500 GCA_027943335.1 Chamaecyparis obtusa | reverse complement strand
AGAGGGAAGGGGTAGAAACAATACCCCAGAAAGAAAAAGGACAAGCTAGAATAAGCAAATAGAAGCGAGCTTGAATCAAATGGATGGAAATCGGGTTTCTATCCAAGATAACAACACCTCCATAAAGAAATGAAAGTCATCTATTGGAACATTCATGGGCTAAATAGCTCACACAAGCAGGATGTCATCAAAAATATGATAAGAGATCATAGACCGGGACATTTTCTTAATCCAAGAAACAAAAATGTAGAAGGATAAGTTAGAGAAAATTAAATTTAGCAAAGCTATGGATAACAGAGCTACTAGCTCTGAGGGAGCTTTTGGGGGCCTTATTACTATGTGGAACTCACATCACTTCAAAGCTGATGTCATCTATGAAGGAGGTAACCTACTTCTCATGCATTTTACTAGAATAAAAGATGATGAAAGTTGGTTTATTTTGAATATTTATGCTCCTAACTCAAAAGAGAAAGAAAGACCTACTGGAATAAGATCATCTCCACCATTGCCCCTCTTAAATGGACTAAAGGTGATCATTATGGGGGACTTCAACACCCCACTTAAAGAAGGGGAAAAAAGGGAGGAATAGCACATTATTCTGAAAGCAGACAAAACCTAATGGACTTCATCAATGACTTGGCTCTATTGGATACAGATCTTCAAGGCACTGACTTCACATGGACTAATAGACCTAACTTCATGTGGACTAATAGGCAGATTGGTATGGACTACATTCAAGTTCATTTGGATAGGGCCCTATACTCACCGGACTGGCTGAATAGCTATAGTCTCAACCTCTCTACCCTGGTTCAAGCTAGCTCAAACCACTCCCCCATCTTGCTTTCCCTAGATCAGATTGACAAGAGAAGGAACTTTCCCTTTAGATTTGAAAAGATGTGGGTTTCCCATCCTAATTTGCTTAATAAAGTCAAAGAGTGGTGGAACATAGACGTTGAAGGCACAACCATGTTTAGAGTGGCAAAAAAGTTAAGGAATATCAAAAGTAATGTAAAAAAATGGAACAAAGAAGAATTTGGTCACATCTTTACCTCTAAAGATAAGACTCTCAATGAACTTAACTGTATTCAAGCCAAAATCTAGAAATAGGGCTATGATGAAGATAGATTGAAAAAATAAAAAGCCATCCTTTCAGATTACCATAATATTATTGGACAGGAGGAAACTTTTTGGAAGCAGAGATTGAGATCCATCTGGCTCAGGGAAGGGGACCGCAATACTCGATTTTCCATGTCTCCACTATGAGACATAGAGCTGCTAACAAGATAAGTATAATCAAGAAGGGAGACTAAGACCTTAAGGAGGACAAGGATATTGTTGATGAGGTAATCACTTACTTTTCTCAGCTCCTCTCTAAAGATTAGGGGATATCTGAACAAGACCGGATCTATCTCCTTGATAATATACCAAGAATCATCACTGATCATCAAGATAAAGACTTATGCTCTATCCTGAACATGACTGAAGTCAAGAAAGCTCTGGACTCTCTTTTAGGGGACAAATCCCCCAGTCTGGATGGCTTCCCTATGTTCTTCTTTCACCTTTATTGGTATGTGGTGAAAGATGATGTGGTTCAAGTCATGCAAGAATTTTTGGCTCGAAGAACCTCCTTAAAGAACTCAATGCCACCTTACTGCTGCTGATTGCCAAGACCTCTAGAGAAGATTCTTTTGAGAAATTCAGACCTATAAGCCTTCACAATTCCTTCCTTAATATCATCTCCAAAGTTATCACCTCTAGGATTCTCAGAGTCATCCCTTCTTTGATTTCGTAGCAGCAATCTGGCTTTGTGCCTGCAGACAGATTTTGGATTCCATAATAATGGTGTATGAAGTTATTCATTCGCTAGAAGAAGGAAAAAGGGAAGGCTTTCTTCTCAAGCTTGACCTCTCCAAGGCCTATGACTGGGTGGATTGGCCAATTTCTTCTCAGAGTACTTGAAGCTTTTGGTTTCAACTCCCATTCCTGCAAGCTTCTCTTTCAAATCATCTCGACCCCTTCCTTGGTGGTCATGATTAATGGCTTCCCATCTACCTTCTTCAAACCTTCCAAGGGCCTAAGACAAGGGGACCCTCTATCCCCCATTATCTTTATCATTCTCACTGAGTTCTTGGGGAGACTTATCTCAACTTCTAAAATGACTGGGGACCTGAAAGGCATCAATCCTCCTCTGGTGACATTGTCTTTACACACCAACAATTCATGGATGATACCATTCTTGGAGGTGAGGCTTCGGTGGGAGAAGCTAGAGTGGTGAAGGATATTCTTAACAATTATACCAGGGCTACAAGCCAAACTATCAACTAGAATAAAAGTGTTATTTTCTTTATCAACACACCTGAAGTGAGACAGAGGAAAATTGCTCAAATAATGGGATGCGGCATTGACACCTTACCTTCTACCTACTTGGGGGCTGCCCTTAGGTGTCAAAACCTCTGGAAGCCTTTTAGAACAAACTAATAGATAGATTTAATAGGAAGCTTGTTGGTTGGAAAGGGGTCATCCTTAGCAAGGCAGGTAAGATCCAACTAGTTAAGTCTACATTACAGAATCTTCCCACCTATGCCCCTTAGCCTTTTCCCTATCCCGGCTAAAGTTGCGAAAGCCATGGAAAGAATCCAAAGAAGATTCCTCTGCTCCAGTGCTGAGGACCACAAGCACATCCCCCTAATTGCCTAGGAGAAAGTGTGATGACCTAAAATTGCTGGTGGCCTTGATTTAAGGAAATTGAGACTTTTAACAAAGCCCTTCAAGCCAAACAGATCTGGATAATTTTCAATAGCATCGGCAAGTGGAGGGATACCTTTGAAGAAAAATACCTCTTGCATAACTCACTCAATAGATTCTTCAAAGAGGTGGATTCCCCCAAAGGTTATGTCATTTGGAATGGTCTCCTTGCCGCCAAGGAGCTGGCTAAATCTAGGGCTAAGTGGAAAATAGGTAATGGTCCATTCTGTCAATTTCTGGAATGACAACTAGCTTCAGATGGGCAATCTGAGAAATTTTGATACTTTGTACACCTGGAGACATATCTGCTCTCAAACCTATGGGACTCAGGTCTACAATTATAGAAGGATGACAGATGGGTGGATCTCACTCAGATTTCTCAGGACCTGTCTCCTTTGATGACTGCTCTCAATTCAGTTACTCTCTCTCCCAAGAAGGACAAGATTATCTGGGAGGATTCTTCAGATGGGAATTACACTGTGGCTTCTTCCTATTCTTTGCTGACCACACAAATCCATGATTGAATCCACTGTGGGCCAAAGCTTGGATTCTTGGTCTCACACCCAAAATCAATGTCTTCTTCTGGCTCTTGCTTCAGAACTGTATCCTCACTGTGGATAATCTCATCAAGTGTGGGTTCTAGTTCACAAACAGATGTGTTCTCTACAAATGTCAAGAGGAGTCTATGGATCACCTTTTCATTCATTACTCCTTTGTTAGTCAAATTTGGAAACTCCTCTTTTCGGTCCTGAATCTCTCATGGTGTTTTCCCCTCTCGTTCATCGATCTCTTCTCTCAGTGGGTCTTCAAAAGGTTTGATCAGGACTTCAGATTACTCTGTACCTGGATTCTTCCTCATTTTTGTCAGGGGATCTGGAAGGAGCGCAATAATTGCATCTTTCATGATTGTTCCTATCCTTCTAAAATTATCTTTGAAAAAATTTGATGAAGGGTGCTCCCCTTAATACCACAAACACATAACAGAAATAGAGAAACAACAATAATTTGCAAGAACAAAAAATGGGCTTCTTATTATCTCAACAACTGTGGAATTACAAATTTCAAAATTACAATAAGCAGAGCCACATGGACATTCCCTTTACAATATTTTGTAGGAAAAAGCCTTGAATCATTACCCAGACCTACCCAGAATTGTCCCAAACTACTCTGAACTACCTAAGACAACACTACAGCCTTCCTTATATAGGTAATTTTCCACCGCCTTGGAAGGTTCCAGAATTTTAGCCAACAAGGCCAACCAAACTTAGAATTATTTTATTTTACAATTTATTACATCAAAGTCAGCTCAAAATAACTTTTGAAACCCAAACAGAAATTTTGAAGGAAAATCATTTTCTGCCATTTTAGGTGACCCAACTTTCGAAGACCATAAGTCATCGCTAGTTGACCCGATTGACTATTATAACCCCATTCTGAAAAGGCCACAAAGTGCTCTACGGGCTTGCCTCATGCAAGCACCTGTCACCCAAATTTTCAACCTCATTCGGGGCCTCTAAAGCCTTCAAAACTAAGTTCAAAGTTTTTGTACCCTATTGCCAATACTGAAAATCTTCAATATCTACAAAGCTAGACTTGATCTGTCAATGAAACTTTACTAGCAGGCTGATATGACCAAAATGAGCCTCCAGGGAAGAAATCAAAACATTCTGAGATCGGATGACCAACTTACTAAAAATAGCAAGTTTCCATAAATAGCAGCTCTACATAAGATAGCCCTTATTGAATAAAAAAATAGAAATATATTTGGGTGATGCAAGATTGCTCTTACACCCAAGATGCTCCTGTATCAGACACCTGAGGTAATTTGAGAAGTGACCCTATCACGACTCAGGTGTGCAGAGGAAAACCAAGGCGGTTAACCTCCTCTTTCATTAGCCATGATGAATCTTCAATAGGTCACCCTTTCCATTTGACCAGATATTCTTCATATGTCATGTTCCTTGTGCTTCTACCAACATGACTGTCCAGTATATCCTTAATCTCCTTGGTATCTAAACTAGTTGCTGGAATACTCCACTGTGCTGCTGTAACCTCATCTTCAACACCTCCTTCATGATACTCTGTTAGATTTGAAACATTAAATACTGGTGAAATATTTAGCTTAGTAGGCAACTCGACCTCATATGCATTTCCTAAATCATGCTTCTTCAATATCTTACATGGCCCAAACTTCTTCATTTTCAGCTTGTTATATGTACCAACTGGAAATTGCTCCTTTCATAAAGAACCATGACTCCATCTCCAACCTGAAATTCCTTATGCCTCCTTTTCTCATCTGCCTTAGCCTTATACTGCGCATTCATCTTGGTAATATGCATCCTCACCTCCTCATGGATGTTCTTCAAAAGTTATACAAAATCCTCAGCTTCAACACTACTTATTTCTCCTTTATCTATCTTCCTCAACGCAGATGCATTTCTGGGACTACTTCCATATACAATCTGTGGATGATGTGATGAACTAAACTTTAAATATGTCTTCAACTCTTCACTTTCTACTAGTGTCATTCTATGTGCTACCTTATTTGGAAAACTAGCTCCTGGAATCAAGTCCATCTAATGACTGATCTTTCTTACTGGTGGTAATCCATCAGGCACATTATCAGATACAATATCCTGAAACTCATTCAATAATTCTACAACTTCTCTAGGTACATCTTCTACTTCCTCTTTCCCAGCCTTTGAAATTAAGGTAAAACACATATGATCATGCTGCATACCATCTAAGAAATTTCCTCTATCAACAAAAGTTATTCTTGCATTACCACATACCTTTTCTTCTATTTCCTTCAATGGTTTTAGCTTATGTCGCACTCCATCCTTTATCAGGGAATAGGTATTCACACGACCATCATGTACAGCACACCTATCAAACTGCCAAGGTCTACCCAACAACATATGACATGCATCCATAGATATGATATCACATAGTACCTCATCTTGGTACCTACCGATCTTGAACTTCACTAGGCACTATTCACTGACCATGACCTTGTGGTCATCCTGCACCCAGGCAACCCGATATGGATGTGGATGTTTCTGTCTCTTGAGCTTCAACTTTGTCACCATCTCTTCTGACACCAAATTGTTAGTGCTTCCACTATCAATAATCACATCACAGTATTTACCTTCACACTTACACCTAGTGCGAAATAGGCTCCTCCTTTGCTCAGGTTCATTCTCACTACTCAGCAGGACTCTTTTGTTAATCAGTGTTTCTCCTCTTTCAACATCTTCAGAATGTGATGATCTAGCATCTTCATCTACATGTGAAACTCTGGCCTAGCCTTCGTTTCTCCTATCTGTTCTTCCTTGGCACTGAGGACATTCAAATGCCCTATGACCTTCTCCATAGTGAAAACATGTTCCACGGAAGCCTCCTCTTCCAGATCCTTGTCCTCTTCCTCTTCCTCTCTGATCTCTATTATTCTGATCCTGGAAATGATTGAAATTATCTCCTCTCTGATTCTGACTGTTACTGGCCTCATCCTACTTTTTCGGATCTTCATTTTGATCTCCATATGACCATCCACCAGATCTTCCATCACAACCTCTTCCACTTTGTCTGCTTTCAAACTTCTTGTTCAACTTTTCCTCTACTTTTAGGGAAAACTGGTATGCCTCTTCAATACTGTTCATTCAAACCAAATTCAACTCCTCCTAAATGCTCAGCCTCAACCCATTAAGGTAATGGGCAACTTTCTCCTTATTAGCTTTCGCATGTCATGTTCTGATAAGGATTCGATAGAACTCCTCTATATGCTCCTGAACAGATCATCCCGCTTGCTTCAAACTTTGCATTTTCTTCAGTAGGTCAAGCTCATAATCAACAGGGATGAACTGACACTTCAATTTATCCGCCATCCGATCCCATCTTGTGATTTTATCTTTCCCTCTTCTATTTCACTCCAATTGAATCTCTTACCACCAGATCTTCGCATGACCATTCAGTCTAGCCTTCACGAATTTGACCCTATCAAGATCCTCAATATCTTCATACTCAAAATATTCTTCACATTCATTGATCCAGTCGATCAATTCTTCTAGGTTAAGATTTCCAAAAAATGTTAGAACCTCAATCTTAGGTCTTTTCCCAATCTTTGAGATGGCTCAGAAAAGTATTTCTTCCTCTTGGTTCACAACTTTGACTTCTCCTTCTTGATCTTCTTCTTCAGCTTCATCCTCGCTTTCATCTCTGACATTAAGATTCATTCCTCTATGAATCTCTTCTTGCAATGCTCGCACTTGTCTCTGGAGTGCTCTAACCTCAGGTGTTACAACACCAACTCTTCTACCACGTTCCCTTCATGGAGGCATTTTCACGTGTATCACTAAAACCCTAACCACAAATCCTGGTGCAAACTACCTCACAATCAGTGATCTATTTACACAGAAACCCTAACCCATGGTCCTAGTGTAAACTGCCTCACAATCGGCAATCTGTTTACACAAAAACCCTAACCCACAGTCCTGGTGCAAACTACCTCATAATCGGTGATCTGTTTACACACTCAAGAACTCCTGCTCTGATACCACTTGATGAAGGGTGCTCCCCTTAATACCACAAACACATAACAGAAACAGAGAAACAACAACAATTTGCAAGAACAAAAAATGGGCTTCTTATTATCTCAACAAATGTGGAATTACAAATTTTAGAATTACAATAAGCAAAGCCACATGGGCATTCCCTTTACAATATTTTGTAGGACAAAGCCTCGAATCATTACCCATATCTACCCAGAACTGTCTTGAACTACTCCAAACTGCCTAAGACAACACTACAACCTTCCTTATATAGGCAATTTTCCACCGCCTAGGAAGGTTCCAGAATTTTAGCCAACAAGGCCGACCAAACTTAGAATTATTTTATATTACAATTTATTACATCAAAGTCAACTCAAAATAACTTTTGAAGCCCAAATAGAAATTTTGAAGGAAAATCATTTTCTGCCATTTCAGGTGACCCAACTTTCGAAGACCATAAGTCATCGCTAGTTGACCCGATTGACTATTATAACCCCATTCTAAAAAGGCCGCCACGAAGTGCTCTACAGGCTTGACTTGCACAAGTGCTTCTCACCCAAATTTTAGACCTCATCTGGGGCCTCTAAAGCCTTCAAAATTGAGTTCAAAGTTTCTATACCCTATTGCCAATACCGAAAATCTTCAATATCTACAAAGCTAGACTTGATCTGTCAATGAAACTTTACTGGTAGGCTGATATGACCAAAATGAACCTCCAGGGAAGAAATTAGAACATTCCGAGATCAGATGACCAACTTACAAAAAATAGCAAGTTTCCATAAATAGCAGCTTTGCATAAGATAGCCCTTATTGAATACAAAAATAGAAATATTTTTGGGTGATGCAAGATTACTCTTACACCTAGGATGCTCCTGCATCAAAAATCATTCATGTTGTTAAGGAGAATTTTCTCTACTATGATAGATCTAACCTTCTTGCAGGAAAGGCTTGGGCAGCTACTCAGGAAAAAAGATGGAACTGTGTGTGGACTAGTCCTCCGACTGGTTGGACCAAAGCCAACTTTGATGGTGCAGTGAAAGGGAACCCTGGTCTTGCTGGCAGTGGAGGAATAATCCTAAACAGCTTCGGCATTGGCACTGCGACTATCAGTCTCCCCTTGGGTGCTCAGATGAATCACTATGCTGAAGCCTGCATGGCTCTTCAAGTAACCAAACTTGCTAAAGATCAGGGGGTTAAGTGGCTCTGGCTGGAAGGTGATTCAATGAACATTATCAATTGCCTCAACCTTTCTCACCCTCCCTCTTGGACTATAGCCAACATTATAGCTAAAACTCGGGCCATTCTTAACTCCTTTGATAAGGTGTTCATCTTCCATGCGTATAGGGAATCTAATGGGGTGGTAGATTGGTTTTCTAGCTTGGCTGTCACTAAGAATGCTAAGCTAACATGGCATAATGGTGATGAATTTCCCAAAGAAGTGAAGAGTATCCTTGAAAAGGAACGACTCCAGTGTACTGAGGGAGAAATCTTACAATCTTAATTCCTCGTTTGGTGGGCGGGTGTTGCTACTTCTCTTCCACCACTCTTGGATTTGTCCTATCTTTTGTCCATCTTCTAGGTGGTGCCCTGGCTGTCTCTAGCCTAGCCCGTTCTTTGTGGTTGTGGTTTTCCAGCCCTGGCATTTTTGTGGTCAGCCTCTTGTATGTTTCTGTTCTAGACTTGTGGGTTTCAAGCACCCTGTAAAACTTGTTTTACTTAATCAAAAAAAAAACATCACATTCAACATGTTTCGACTACTTTAAATGATATTTTTATATTTTGTATATCTTAAGAAAACTATATTTGTATTGCTATTATTTTGAATTCAATTGTCTGATAGTTTTTGCATCCACATTTTAGATTACACTTTGTGATCCATCATCAACATGAAAAGAGTGCCTTAGGAGAAAAATGATTAGTTATATATTGACTAAAAAGGAGAGGAGGAGAAGGAGGAGAGAGGAGAGATTTTATTTTGAACCTAAAGTAAGAGGAGAAGAAAGAGGAAGAAATAACAAGATGTGAAAGTAAGTCAAGGGATAAAAAAATATTGGCTTCTTACATGGGAAGGATTAATATAAAAAATAAGAATGTAACCTATGGACAATTATTAAATTTAGTTCCCATTCATAACAATTTATGTTCTTCCTCTATTAGTGAAATGAGAGCTGTGTATTTAGAGAAAGAAACTATCTCACTCATAAAGTCACAAGTCAGTATATTATTGGATAATATTTACGTGACAAAGTGCTAAAAATTTAAAATTAAGCATAAAATAATAATATAGATTTATGATAAGTTTATAATAATATAAATAAATAAATATTTTTATAAGCAGTTATCTAGCTATAAATATATTTATGTGCAAAGAAGTATGGACATACATGTTTAAAATTATTTCTAATAAATTATATAAGTATTTAAAAATATAATTATAAATCTATTTATAGGTACTTAAAAAATCAAGAGAAGATGAATAAATGAAGATAATAAAAGAAAAAATCAATAAAAGGAAAGTGTATTTATTATAACAAATGGCTTAGTAGGTGTATTCATTAAATAAATATATTTATAATTATACTTATTTTTTATTGCTGGTAAAAACACATTTTAGGGGGACCCGAAACCCCTTACAAAATAGGAATAGACATTAAGCCCACTAAACTGAAATAGGACTGAAAACCAGCCCACTAAACCCATAACTAGCACAAAAAACCAAAAAGCCAGAAACCAGCAACAACACCCAGCAACAGATAACCTAAAACCAAACCAACACAAAAACATGGGAACAACAAGACCTAGAAAAACTCCAGAAGAGTTCCCTCCACCTCTTATTATAATTACACTTATTATAGATGCATAGGCGTATTTATATAAATTTATTTAAATGAATATATAATAATCCAAAATAATTTAAAAGAATAGATTTAGTAATTTAAAAGGAGATGTGACAAAGAGAGTGATAGTTATATTTTATATATAGTTATTGAAGGAAAATTTAAATGAGAAAAATATATTAATAAGTGTACTATGTTAGTTATAAATATGTTTTGATTAAAGGAAAACATGTTTTGAAGAGAACTGAAACCATTCTACAAAAAAAATATCCAACTAAAGGAAATAAATGCTAATAATCAACTAGACAATAGAAAAACAAAAAGAATAGAAATAGGGGAATACAGCCACAATGTCTCTACATATTTTTCATTAAATTTTTATTTTTATGAATGATATCTCCATTAATGTTACGTACTCTATTGACAATGCTATTAATAGGAGTGGCCCCCTTATCCTTGCTTCAACGTCTCGTGGTTGGGTTGAACATAAAGAAACCAAATCTTATAGTTATGTTAAAATCTTCGTTGATGCTTCAAAGTTTATAGATATGTTAAAATATATAGTTAATTGTACCATCCTAAAAAGTTAGAATTCTATAATTAGATGCTCATTTTGGCCCCATTTTAGTATGTGTGATTTCTCACTTTGATTTTACGCTCTCTTAACGCTCATTGGACCTTTAAATTAATATTATAATTCTTGTATTGATTCAGTTTCTTCAAAAATTGAGGTAAGCCCTTATTTCTAAGTATGATCCTTTATTATTTCTCCTTTTCAATATTTATTATCCTACATGGGTCCTATGTTACCATTTTTAGCCTTTGTACCTTTTACCAATCCAAAAATTAGTTGTACCTCGTAATCTAGCATCTACCCTATCATACCAACACCAAATTCAGATTTGGGCTGATTTTCCTAGGTATAGAACATTTCAAATGCTTTGTACCCAAGAACATAACATGTGAAATGTTTTGTTCTCACATATTTTTACCCAAATTTGGACTGGAGCCCTATATCAAGTTTTTAGTGGGAAATTAGATCTCATGGTTGGCCTGGCTTTTTTTTGAATCGCAAAATGTAGTCCATGAGGTATATAAACACCCTATCTATTCTAATTTTGACAACCAACACGATCAAGAAGCAATAAAGAAATTGAAATTCAAGCTCTTTTCTACAATTTTTCATCTAAGCATTCTCAAAGTTTTCAAGCACTATTATATTTGACTAAAAATTATGACAAATTTTTAGTGACATGTTGACAAAATGTTGTTGACTTACCAACAAAACCTTGATTTAAATTTGGTCACTAGATTTTCATCGCTTTAATGACCAATTCATATATGTTGAAACCACGACCTAAAATTGATGGTCAACGTCAAGGAAAATGATTGCATAGCTGATCGCAAAATCAACCCAAGTTGACCTCACTTTTGTGACATAATTAAGTTAACCAACTTCGTCCATCTATCAATGAAAAAAACCACATATCGTTACAGAACACCCATTTCAAATTGTAAAAAAATAACCAAACTTTCATCTATTTTTCAAGGAGGTGGAGAAAACCTTCAATTGTATCTCATCCTACAAGGAGTAAGCTTCGATTATAAAATCATTTCTATCTTGCAGCATTGGCAATGAGCCTTTGTTAGCAAGTCCGGAGTAGTGAGCTCTTGTTCTATAATCAACATACACACACATGCACATGCACATGCGTGCACATACACACACACACACACACAGAGATATATATATATATATATATATATATATATATATATATATATATATATATATATATATATATATATATATATATATATATATATATATATATATATATATAATGATCATACTAGAATGGATACTCAAGAAATAAATCAAAGAAATCTAATGATATTAGATCATAGAAAACTCCAATAACAATTATTTTTCACAAACCATGTTGATCAACTTTTGAGGCTCATGTTCCTATACCCAAATGATATGGCAAGGTTTAAAATGATCATATATGTGTAGTTGAAAATTGATCACTAATTTTTCACTTACTAGATTCCTTTCACTTTACTATAATTAATAAAAATAGTCATAATATACTTTATTTGATAATTTCATGTGAAAATAGGTTCACGAGAAGAATTAAACTAGTCATAAGAATATTAGCCCCCGTAATAGGCATATACTCCACCTCTTCCATCTTTCCTCAGTTCTCTTCTATAATGAGTGTTTTCTTCTCTTAGGACCCGTTTGGTGCATGGAATTAATTTATCCAGAATAGGCCTGTTCTAGAATAAGGACCTATTCTTGGATTAATTAATCCTGGAAATGAAAGTTGGAATAATCTATTCTGTGTTTGGATCCCATAATGTGGAATTGGAATAAGAATTATTTTTTATTTTTTTAATTAATTTGAACAATATGTATTTTTATCTTATTAAAAATTATAATTTAAAAAAAAATTATTTTCTTACAAATTTTAATTTTTGAACTTATCATTTTTGTTGCTAGTTTTTTAATATATATATATATATATATATATATATATATATATATATATATATATATATATATATATATATATATATATATATATATATATATATATATATATATATATATATATATATATCTTTGTATGTATGTATGTATGTATGTATGTATTTTTAAATTAAAATATGTATTATTAACTTAAAAAAATAAGATTATTAAAAAAATTATAAAAAAATTTATTAAAAAAAAAACCATAAAAAAAATAAGATTATAATCCCTTAACCATTCACACACGAACCCTAAAAACTTATACATTTTGTTGTAATTTTGAATCCATGAAAAGCTTATTCTGGAATAAAAAATGAATTCCAAGTTTTTTTTAGAATTAATTAATCCAAGCATTGGGCTAAAAATGGGGATTAATTTTCTAATTTGGGAATTCAAAAAATGGCCACAAATGGAGAATTACTTAATACTCACATTAAATAATGACTATTCCAAGTTAATACCAGGAACCAAATGGGCCCTTAGTTTGGAGTACCCTACACTCCATAATCGAATGATGGTCGTCTTACTACTATTTACAAAAGAGGATGACTTATTAAGAAATGTTTATTGGATATTAAAGCTACCAAAGGTTTTAGAGGTACCTTGTTATTTCTCTTTTTTAAATATAAGCATAGTATTTCTAGCCACTGCAAGCTTAAACTTGTTGTATCTAAAGATTCATCTTCAAACATAGCTAGCTTTTTTTAAAGATAGACTATAACCAACACGTCATTTTTCATCATTTGACTCAAAAATTATTGATGTTATCGATATATTGTAACTTTTGGTGGTTAGTCAAATCATGCCATGTCTTGAAATTTTCCACAATATTGTGAAGTAGAGAGTCAAGTTTTTCACCATCAAATTTAGGAATAGAAACTTTTGTTTCAAGTTGGAAGCCATGATTTTTAGTGGCCTATCTATTGGCTATAGGATGCTAGAGTGATATTTGAAGATTTTATATTAGATCTTGCATGGTACAATTTTCTCTCTTTATTTCATTTTTGGAGTGCACTTACATTAAAAAACTATTAAAAAATCTATTTAAAGAAATACAAAGATGATTATAGACGAAAGGACTTACTATAAAACTCAATACAAAACATTATAATATTTAACTAACTAAATATTATAAATAATGCACTATACTATACTCTAATATATTAACTAATCAAATATGATGTCTAATGACATGGGTAGAAGGTGTTAAGCCTTATCAAACCATCATCCATTCATGCATTCCAATAAGTTTGTATAGAATGAGTTTTCATAAATTTGTATAAAACTAGTTTTTATTACTATTCCAAGTCAAGTGTGTAGAAAAAATGATAATCAAATAATGCTCTCAAAGTTTGAAAGTCATTATATATTAAAGTGAATGTATTGAATTCCTTTGAATACAAGGATACATCAACACATTAAGACAATTTTGTGTCTATTTGTTTGTGGATGAGAGTGATGATACTGAATATTAACCCAATTTAGACTTGGGTAGGATAAGTCCATAAACATGATGATGTTGATGTGACTTTGAACTTATTTGTAGTCATAAAAAGGGCCACATTAATATTGGTGATATGTATAAGAAAATGCAATGTATGAGTGTAATAAATAAATCAATTGAGAGAATATATTTAAATGCGAAAATATATCAATGTGAATGAGAGATACGTTTCTATATATGACATTAGATAAAGGACAAACAACTTTACACAAAATTTTATAATGTTTTAATGTACTTTTACAATACAATCATTCAATTGTTACTTTTCAATTATTACTTTTGTTAAATTAGAAATTGCAAATCCAGTAGTACTCCTGGAAGGGAAAAAAAGATAGAGCTTAAACAATTTTATTTATAATTTCACCTCTCGAAGAGTTCTAGCTTCTCTAGCAAAGCACTTTTAAATCTAGAAATGCCCACGAAAGCTTATTTAGGTGGTAATATTGGGCAGTTTATGCCTAGGAGGAGATATTGTAAGAAACAAATCCAATTGAGTCGAGCCACGCAATGACATTTGGCGCCCCCTCAATGAAGCTGATTGTCTTATTCTCTTGCTTTCCTCCATTCCTGTATAGAGACACTATCGCATTCCATCCTCGCTGTGTTGGATGGATTGAATCCCAGTAAAACTTCTCATCTATGTTTGAACACACTTCAAATAAAGGCCTGCCAACTTGGTCCACCTCTCCACACATATCAATCCTGCCCTTCTCACCACAGCAAGGAATAAGCAAATCCACAAAACCTATCACACAATTAGAAAAACAGATGTAAGAGAGTATCGCTTACAAGGTATAGATTTCAAAAATTAATTCGACACAAGAAAAGACATATTTTGAAGTACCATATTGTCGATGATTAGAGAAAATATAATTAGTTGCAGGCTCCAAATCTGAAATTATGATGGATATTTCCATGAAATTCGATCTAAGGTTCCGTACGCCCTCCCTTAATAATCTCATATGAAGAGCTGTAATGTTGTCGTAGGTTGAAACGCAGGATGTTCTGCCGATCTGAGGCATGCACCCCAAACTAAACATATTACTCACCGCAAAGTTCCTCAGCCCGCTTTCATAAAGATCTTTTACGACCTTGATTATCCCGCTTACCACAGGTTTCACCAGATCCATCAGTCCCTGCAAAACTTTTCCCTGCAATAAAAATTTGCAAATTGAGAAAAATTAAATTTTGTAAGTATTGAATGCAAAGAAAGGTCTTCAGATCTAGAACTACCTCGGTGGAGCCGTTACTGTCATTGAGTAATGCGCCGTAGTCGTTTCCAGACACAGAGAGAAGAACTAAAGACCGCGCGAGTTTGTGAGAATCGAACCCGTGACTTCCTCCAATTAGCTCCTTAAACTGCTTCACCTGTTGTGCAACTGTTATGAAACCGTAGGCTTTAAGTATTCCAGTGCCTCCCACTGCAAAATTCACTCCTTTTCTAATCTTCTTTGCGGTTTCTTCACAGTCATGACTTTTTAGCAGCTCATAAGCTATAGGAGTGGGAAGCCCGAAAATATCCCCTGCACACGCCAATGCCGCATCATACTAAGACAAAGATTGCTTAAAACCCTAATAATTTACCATTTCTGAGTGGAAGGAATGTTTACCCCAATAATCTGTCTGGATTTTTCCAGATGAAAATCTGCCTGCAGGATATCCAGGCCAGGTCAAACCGTATGGTCGTGTCCATGGCTTGTTTACGCTTTGATTGTATGGATTACGATTTCCTGTGTCGACATAAGAGTCTCCAAACACAAAAAACGCCCTTGCTTTCTTCTCCGCATGGGCGCCTCTCCCTGCAAATCAATCAATTTAAGTGAGAAACAGAATAGGAAGGTACAGATTTAGGAAAATTTGAAATAACAATTTGTAAAAGTGACCTGCAAATAAAGAGAGAATGATTATCAGAAACAGCATGCGAGAAAACATGGCGTTATTTGTACAAGTTATTTTTACTTGTGTGTGATACACAATGTATATATATAGGCTCTGGAAATATCAATGCTGGAGAATATGCTGTGATTATTTCAAATCAATTCGGAGTAGTCTTCTTACCAACCTTTCGTAAGGCTTTGTCTTTCTGAGTCCGTTATTCGATTTCACTTGTAAAATGTGTCAATGGCAAGGCTAAACAAATAAAATAATTTCAATTTTTAATAGAAACAAGCTATTTAATGAATAATTATAGATTATAAAATTTTGAAATATGAAAGCACTGAGGAGTTGCTGAATAGATATTAATCAGATATTAATGAACAGCGACGATTGTCCGCATAGATGACATCATATTCCTCAACAAACTTATATTATTTAAAATTATCTAGAAATAATTGAAATGTAAATATCCTCGAAACCAACTCGCTCGCTTTTTAAATTGTTTTGTCGATGCGGAATTTGGCACATGGTTTCGTGTAGAAGCAAAAATTCGGTGAAGTACAGAATTTTGTTTTTAATGGGTTCCGTGAAGAAGCGCAACTTTGCCTGCGTAACTATTGTCTTAAAAAGGTAGCGTAGATTAAATTGAATTCTTAAAAAAGGAATGAGAATTGTCATTTGAAGTTTTAAATAATTTTTTATTAATCTATCCCATTCTCGTATCTAAATTTATTGTTTCATTTGATCTTTTCTGTCATCAATTTTTTTTCCAAATATTATCATTAATTAGGTACTTCATTATCATCTTTTTTATATATAAAAATAAATTAATTAATTATATTAAACAATTAATTATTTTATTGATTTGTTAGCAACTTTATTTTCTTATGTAAATCTCTTCATACATTATTTGCTTATAATTTTTCAGAAACACAAAAAATAAAAATGATCTAATCTTCATAACAATTTTTTCACTTTCTCCTCATCAAAAGAAATTCTACCCCATCTCTTCTTCATTGTCCATCTTTTAGAAAACTACACCATTAAATTTTCCTCTTAGAAAATCTTATAAATAAAACTTCGCTCATCTCATACTCCATGGTTAAGAAATCACGTATATATTGTATTAAATTCTAAAGTAGATTATCTAGCAACCATAACCACTTAATGAAGTTCATTTGGTAACTATGTTTATAGTTAAAATTTTCTATTTCAAATTGTATTTACTATTCTACTTAAATTTTGTGATAATTTTGAATAGGAAACTCTTTCTTTCTGTGATTTTTAGTATTAGAATATTTTTTTTTTTAAAAGACGCAGTAAAAAGAAACAATAAAAAAGGAGGGAAACAAATTTGTGAAGCCACATCGAATTTTTTTAATAAGCAGTCACTCCTTATTTTCAACCCCCAATTTTCAACCTCCATATTTTTTCAATGCTTACTGAAAGATTCCAACAGTTAAAAAATTTCATAGAAACACTCCTCTTGCATTAAAAGATTATTATTGTATTAATAACAAGAAAAACTACAAATTTTTTTTAAAAAAATTAGAAAAAAATTTATTTCGATTATTGTTCTAAATTCATTGCTTATAACTACCACATTTCTACACATTTGATTTCAATTTTAATTTATCTCCACTAATTCCTACAATTATGTACTACTACTAGACTTGGCAATCATATGTTTGGAAATATACTTTCACATGTTTGAGGTCATTTTCATATGCTAGTTCAATTGACCTAATATTTGAGTTGTTAAATTAAAAAGGTGAAGTATTATGCTTGAACCTCATGGTGGTTGGGACCAGCTTTATAAATGTTTTTCCAACAATGCATTATATTTGAGATTTTAAAGACATTTATTTGAATATTAAAAGACCAACTAGAAATCATTCAGGATTTTAGAACACTGGGAACATTTTGACTTGTCACACTTATAATAGTACTTGTAGCATAATTTTCATCCTAGATCACTTGCATGCTTACTTTCTATCTACTAACATTTTCCAAGGACATAAATTTAGTAGACTAAAGAAGATTGATTGAGGAGAAATGAACTCTAACAATGAAACATGACATTCATATCTCTAATCCTTAATTTCCTCCACTCAATTTATAAGTACAACTCAAAAATTGTTTGAGCTTTATTTATTTGGGAATAGTGGTTCTCGAAAATATGCTCTAAAAGCTTTATGGTGCACGAGCATAATGCTCAAGCATTGAAAATGAGTTTCATTTGGAGAGGAGAAAACTTTCCTTTTTTGTTATTATTTTTTTGTTTGTTTTATCCCCTCAGTCGTGACGTTTCTCTCTTTTCCTAGACTAAATAAAGAAGCTTTATCACTTGTTGTTTCATAATAGGGCTACTATAGATCATTGTATAGAACAAGGCTATTAGCAACACTAGAATAAAATACCTAACAATAACATATTTCCTCAAGTTCATCTTCTATTTGAGGACATTGTTCAGCCAATGTAATTTTGGGTTAAAATGAGATAGAGTGGTCATAGGTTTATTATCTTACAATTAAAATATACAAAATTATTTCAAATTGTTTCTTTTGATGTAATTATAGGGTGTTTTACTTTATATCATTTAATTTACTTGGTCAAAGTAAATTCTACAATATCAAGATATTTTATTTGAAATTCTATAGATAATAAAGACTTAACTAAACTAATTATTGTGGTATTGTTACCAACTAGCATTGCACGCTTTTGTATCTGCAAAGATGCAAACAAGGAAATCGCTCTATCTTTTAAAATAAAAACGTAGATAGTAAAAAATTAATTTGCATACTAATCTACTATAAAATAAAATTCTTTTTAAATTAGTAATGTGTGTTTATCCATCAAAGAAAATAATTTTCAAATTACCCTAAAGAAAATAATTTTTAAATTACTCCTACATTTTTATCCCTACTGCAATTGTATATGTCTTGATGGTTGACCATTATTTATTTAAAATTATTTTTTAAATATAATTTCATGTAAATAAATTAATTTTTAATTTAAGTAAAATTATTTTATTTTTTTAAAACTTATTTAAATAGACTAAGAGATGTTATTTTATATTCAATTTATCATACATAAATAAAATGATCATGTAAAAAATTCTCATTTAAGATATTTGCAATACAAAAAAAAATCTATTATGAAAAATTCAACATGGAAAAAAAATAAAATCCTCCTTTATAAGAGAAAATACATGGAAAAAAGGGTATAAAGGTAAGAGAAAAAAAATATGTATAGAGGAAAAAAAAAGAAGAAAGGATAGCATCTGAGCAAAAATATTTGCAGGGTCGGAAAGGAAAAAGTCAGTTGGAGTGGCTAACAATTAAAATATTATTTTTTAGGGAGCAAAGCTCCTGCAAATAGCTTGTCAGCTAAATTAATAGTATATCATTCATATGTACACTATGTTAATAAAAAATTATATTTTTATTTGAGATAAACACATGATAAACTTTGTTATGATCTAACCCAAGATCCATAATATACTTATCAAACTTTCTCATCCACATTGTATTTGATTGCTTCAAACTGTAATGAGACCTTTTTAATGCACACACTAAGTCCTCCTTAACTTGGGAGCCAGTGGGAGCCTCATATGGTAGCAGTATTGCTACAAGATCAGTCTCCAAGAGGGAGATTGTTGTTTAGTGTGGAGTCTGATCAGACACCAAATGGGAGATTGTTGGCTTGTGCTGACTTATTAGAAATTTTTGGATAATTTTTTGTACAGATATTTTTTCGGCCAACATTTTGTAACCGATTATAACCTTAAAGCGAAAAAAAGCTTGCATAAAATGGATTAGGGTTAGGGATTTCATATGGATGTTTTAGTAGCTTCTTGTGGCGATATTGAGCTGTAAGGGATTGCGGATTGTAATTAGGTTGTAATCATTGGATAATAATAATATTGGATTCGCTATTGGTGGACGTAGCCCAAGGATTGGGTGAACCACATTAAATCTTTGTGTCTTGTGTTCTCTTCTGTGTGTTTTATTATTTTTTGATATTGGTTATATTTGCATGTAACTGCTATTTCTGTCTTGTTTATCCTAACAAAAAGGAGTTGAAGATACAACCATTCAACCATAGGATTCATCATTCTAGGAAATTACAGGTTCTCATTCCCTTTCATATGTCTTTTCTTGTGAATGTACATTTAATTTTTATAGTGTACAAATTTAGTTACTCTCATGGCTTGTGTGGGAACTATTCTTTTGAACTTATGAATGAACATAGTATTTTCTTTGAATAGTTGTGTGATTCCTTTCTTGTACTAGCATTTGTATTGAAATTGGAATTCACTCAATAGCATATCACTCTTATAATGAACAACATTTAAGCGGAATTAAACATGTACCCTTACATTTTAACTATAAATACCTTTCCAACTCTACTTGATTGAGCTGGCAGCGAAATTGGGTAACAATTACCATGATAACACAAAGACTATTATAAGATACTCTTCAAATATTTGAAGACTCTTTTAATTGCATCCCAATGAACTCTACCAACATTAGACACATATCCAGAAATAACTCCTACTGCTTGGGCAAGGTCTAGTCTAGTACAAACCATAGCATACATGAAACCTCCAACTACACTCTAGTAAGGTACTCTACTCATCTTCCATCTCTAATGGGGATGTAGGACAATCTGAAATAGACAATTGTGTTCTAACTATAAAATGAAGACATATTGGTCTACAATCTTGCATGTTGAACCTCCGTAAAACTAAGTCAAAATACTTACCTTGGTCTAGCCATAGCTTTGTGTTCAGTCCATCTCTTCTAATTTCAATCCCAAGAATGTATTTAGTTGCACCAAAATTATTCACTTCAAATTTAACAGCAAGTTGAGAATTTAGTGCTATAATCATAAATTCCCCTTTACCAATAAACAACATCTCATCAACATATAATAAAATATATAGGAAATGACCAACATTAGATTTATAATAAACACAGTGATTTAATTTATAACGCTTAAATTCCAAACTCAACACATATATATCAAAATTTTGGTGTCACATCTTAGGACTCTACTTGAGGTCATACAATGATTTTTTTCAAATTTCAAACCAAATTACTTTTACCTTTTAGCGCGTAGTACTCTAGTTGTGTCGTGCAAACATCCTCCTCCAAATCACCATGAATGAAAGTAATTTTCACATCCATTTTCTCAACCTCTAAAACATAAGAAGCAACAATAGAAAGAAAAAAATATAATGGATGTCATTTTTGCAATAGGAGAGAATATCTCACCATAGTCAACACACTCAACCTGAGAGTAGAATTTTTCATCTAGCATTTCTTTACAACTCTGAATGCTTCCATATGAACCAATATTTTCTTGAACACCCATTGCAACCAATAGGTTTTCGTCCTTTGGGCAATGGTGCAAGATCCCATGTATCATTCTTTTTCAAAGCTTCTATTTCTTCATCCATAAAAAATTTCCATGATTCTACATTATTCATACCTAATGCCTCTTCTACAAATCTAGGTTTATAAGTTTCAATACACACACCAACATGTGTAACTCCCTTGTACAACTCATTTATCTGTTCAACACATTTTCACATTTCCTATTCTGGAAACCCAGCTTCAAGAGACCATAGCTTTTGAGCCAAGTGTTTGATTGATCAATTGTTTGAAGCATTGGAAAGCTCGCAATGTGCTCTACCACCTTGTAAACCGCTATTTCATTTACCCATATTTTTGTCCTATTTTTTAGCCTCTAAAGCCTTCAAGATTGAATTTGATATAAAAAAAAATCGGCAATTTCCAAAAACAAAAACTTTATATCTCCAAAATTGGGCATGATCTTGCAACAAAAATTTAATAACATGCTTATCTAGCCTACCCAAAACTTTGGGGAAAGAATAGGGAAAATTATTTCTCAAATGAAAAAATTACTAAAACTAGTTACCCTCTCTAAATGCAAGGTTGGGACAAATTTTCCTAACAATTTTTTGAGCTTTTTATTTTATCTCCAATGAACTAAGGCACTAGTCCATTTTATATAAAATGGGAATTCTCTACATTTGAATATCATTCCCTTGTTCCATGTAAGTTAGATTAATGTCTCAGCAATCTACATAAGTCATTTATACTTACCTTGTCAAATATCTTAAGACTTTAAACCTATCAGTCATCTTCAAAGAGAAGCATTTCTAAGTTTCCAAGTTGTGTGTGAAATAAAAAATAAAAATTAATTCTAATTATGGAGATATAGATTTAGGTTGCATCTTTAGATGCATTGGTAATTTGATATCAATATTCTTCTTTAGAGATCTTATTAGTTTTCAAGTCTAATAAGCCAATGTAACTTACGTTTAGTAACAAATATTTGGGGTACCTTTATGCAAAGTATGTGGCTAAGTTGTGTGACTAGTTGTCCTTCATGTATCTTTAATTTCCCTTTAAGATCTCTAGGAAAACTCTTCTTAACCTTGTAGAATTAAGTGTAGAAGACTTTCCCACTCTTCTCATTAGCTCGTAGTTTCTTATAGTTTAATAATGAGCCTTGTCTTGCAATTCTAAATTGATCTTTTCTTCTTGTGTTTAATATCTTAATTACATTCTCTAAAATCGCATGATACAGTTCAAGGCACGAACACTTTGCTCAATTACAACAAGGACTAGGATTTATCTCCCAATGAGTAGTGTGTTCAAGTTCCTCCTATCTATTTTTCCTAGATCTTGGGGGTAATATATATTTGAGTTCTCAAAGAATTTTAAACATTTGAACTTCAACTAGCCTCAATAGTGGATTCACTAAATTTTGTACTACCTACTTTGTGGAGCTTTCATATTCCACAGCATTTTCTTCCTCTTAACTACATATGCACATCCTCTAGTCCATTTGCATGTGCCTTAACTTTGCTCCTACTATATTATAGTCCTCAAAGTATATATGATAATCATAACACAATTCCCATGTCCATAGCATCATTTCCTACTTTATTTAAACTATTTATAATATTAATCAAATAATCACTATTTTTCAACCATGAAAAATCTTAAAGCTAATCAATATCAAACTATGCACTAATACCACCATGTGACATCTCATCACTATCTTCTTATTCAATGATTTTTTTTGGCTATTTTTTCTTGAAAACATTTTTACATTTATTTTTATCCATTACCAAGTAGATAAAATTGCTAAGAAAAATCAGCCTTATAAAAAGATCATAATGACTTTAACCCTTCGAAAGGGTTTTAAAATGGTGTTGGATTTGGAAAGTGTATTATGGTTTACTTTAGAGGAAAACAAAATTGAAACCCAATTATACTATTTGCAATCCATGATCAATACATCTCAAATATTAGAATCAAATTCTAAATTAAGTCATAGACTTTGGCCAATATGGATGCAAAATTGATTTTATTATAAAATCTAGTTAATTTCAAACTTGACTTAAATATAGATACAAGGATTCAAAATATTGGTCAACTTCAAATTTTAAGACTTTGTTAACTTTGACTTTGATTGGACATTTGGCCTCAAGAAGTTCAACAAATGTCAAAAGACTATGTTTTTGAGCTGCTAGACCCTACCATACATTGAATCAAGCTAAAATTTAGTATCGGATCCACTCATCCATTGGCGCAAACTTATGGGCCAATCTTGTACAGAGGATGTGGAATATGACTCAAGATTTGATCTCATAATTCAATTTGCTTCACTCATTGCTTCGTGCCCTTGCTAAGCAACTTACAAAATCATGGGCTAGTGAATCAATGGCAAGTGTCAACTAATTTCACCTCAAGGATTAATTGCATGCAAAAGGATTGACTGATCTCAGGGGCTTTTGATATCAAGGGACACACGGTATAATCGTGTCAGTCATGATCTCAACCAACTTAAGAAATCAAGCTCCAAGGCAAGTGGGAATGTGGACTCCAATCTAATTAAACAAAAATAACATACAGGCAAATTGGCTTCAAGGAGTATATAAAAAAAAGTTTCTCTCTAATATTAGAACTTCCTCCAATAAAATCTTCGGGCCCAACCACAATGAATCTCAATGGATAAATCTAATCACAAAAAAAACTTGGATTAGTAAACTTGTGAGGCTCACTACACCTTCGGATTTAATCTACCAATAAAATATAATTGATCCTAGACTTAGGCAAAGACTTATTAGTTTGGTTCTTTTGGGGCCACAACACTATTGACCTAACTGACTAGATTCCGAATGAATTAAATCTAGACTAATAAGTAGAGAAAATGATACTTTTTAGTAATCCAAGTGTTGTAGGAATTTAATTGAAGCATGCAATGTGATTGGTAGGAAAACCTCGTTGATATGACACCCATACATGATTTGATTCTTCAAACTAATTTAATTGAAGTCCAATCCTTGGTGACTTTTTATAAATCCAATTATTATCCAAACAAAGAATTAGTACAAGGGTTTCAATGTTGGGCCTAGTTAATCAACGATTGGAGATTTAAAACCTTAACTTGATTATTCTATTTTCTAATAGTGTTGATAATGTAATAGGTCTTAGAAAGACACATATCTCAATTTAACTATTGGGATTTTCGTTATATGATTCAATATCACACTCTTTGCCTCAACAAGAAGTCCCACCTCAACCTAACTTAGTTACGTATAAGCTCAAGTCTTAAAGAATTCTATGAGTGATTTTGGCACATGACAAGATATCACACCATCTCAAAACTAGGGAAAGCTAACTGATTAGCTACCCATCCCTAAATACCAAAACATTATCAAGGCCTTCAAAAGCCAAATTACTTTAAATCCAAAGAGTCATGAGAAAGCTTTGAATTTTCTTTTTCATTACTTGAATAATGAAAGCAATCTACTTTGAGAAGTAATTTAGAAAAACTTGATTGCATCATCTAGGCAAGGAGCATCTACAAGGATAATTTCCCCTTCATAAACAAGCCTTAAATCATTAGGGTGTGGCTTGTGGCTTATTTTGCAACTCTCAAGCAAAGGCTTTGTTCAAGTCTAAGACAATAATCTTTGGTCAAAGCATATGCATTTGGCATAGATCTTAGTATCACCAATTATTAAAATCCATGTTTATTTTTCAACAACTTCTATTTTAACCAATGAACCTAGGATTAGTTAACACTCAACAATGTAACAAGGTGTTTTGAGTTTCCCCCTTAGGAGGCATCGTAACACTACTACATTTATATAGAAAAGAGACATTCGATATTAACACAGGAAAGTTTGTAAGAAAAATATAGGATAACATTAGGAGGATCAGCTACAAAATATTAATTAAACATAAAACTCAACAGAAATGATATCAAGTTAAAGCTTTAGGACTCATTTCATCTTTCATGAAAGATACTTCTAATAAAAAATACATTAGGTTCAAATATTGTGTTTCACAATCCTCGGAGTTAGCCACAAGGTCTGGTTTTCACTTGGAAAGGTTTATTTCTTTAAAACCACACTATCATCTTTAAATAAGCTCATCCGTACAACATTTTCACATAAATACATTCTCATCGGCTAGGGCTATAGGAGCTCATCTAGTTCAATATTTGAAAAAAGACATAAAGAATGATTCAATAATTTGAAGATCACTAACACTGATAAGAACTAGTTCTCAAGATTATCTATTGGTAAGGCCTTGCTAAGTCATACCCTTCTGCCAGTTTTAACCAACAAATTGAGATATTTCAAATTGAGAATTAACCAACATTCTTTAGGAAGATATTGATTTAAAATCCACTTTAAACACAATGACCATTAAACTAGAATCCAAGATAGTGCTTCCTCTCATCAAAGATGGGTTTAAACAAATGTCACTCAAGATCCTAACACTCTTGACCACAACTTCCTTGGCTAAATGAAAGTATTGGGCATGTTGTTCGACCCAACCACCCCCACAACGGGTACAATGCACCCTAGGGCATATGTTCTTTGACTATATCGTAACTCAGAATTTTGTCATCCCCGCTAACCTCCAAATACCAAACCATGATCTCTACTCAAAATGTACAGCCTGAGTTGGCATTGTGGTGAACTTGTGCTCTTGAATGAGAGGTCACAAGTTCAAATCCCACAAGGGGTAGGGTATGTACACCTTGTTTGTACCACAATTAGGTACCTCCCACAAGGATTACATGGTAGTCCCATATTATTGTCACCATATGTAGACCCAAAAATAGATGGTTGATATTGTGGACTATAAAAGCTCATTTTCCTTTCCTTTCCTTTCCTTTTTCCAACATCAATATCCATTCACCAGCTCCACCCCATCCTTTTACTCCAACCATGGGTAGCAATTCATCATTGAATACCAGCCTCGAACTCCAACCCACTTTCAATTATAAATAACACAAACACACACAAGAATCGGCATGTTTCTTATACACGGTGAGACTCATGTCACACATTGCAGAGAAACAAATCAAGGTAGCTTTTGTCGACAGTTCGGCATTTATGTACATGTGTCTCAAAACTACAACCCCAAAATAAATGAGTTAAAACACAGGAGACCAATATTATAAGTGGGGAAAGACCCAATATCCACTAGACAGCAACCTAGAATGGTTTCATGATCATCAATCAAACAACTACCAAGGCACAAAATATAGGTAGCAACACAATGTTGAAACAATAACCCTAGTAAAATTAAGCTAAAGCAACAACCCTCTAAATAAATTCACACTACAAATTTCATATTTGAAAGAACTTCCCATGCCACTAGTGCCTTGGGTAAGTCACCATACACATAGAAGCACAAGAAACCACTAAGATATTCATAAGGAAACCATTTCCGAAAAAATGTACAATAGATTTTTTTGGCTCAAGGGTGAAGATTTCAAATAGTCTGCAACTTGGTACAAACCTGAGAGATTCTCTTGGGTGTCCTACCCATACACTTGGCTTGCATTTCGAACTGAGTTCCTTATTTTTTTTTGCTTGTTTTTTTTATTTTTCTAATCTTTGTTTTGTTTTGTTTTTTTTATTTTTATAATCTTTGTTTTGTTTTGTTTTTGTGGTCTAACTTTTTCTTCCTTTCGTGCCCTCACATGTGTGTGCCCTTTTGGTGCCCCTTGGAGTTCGGCTCTTCGAGCCTGGTTCTATATTCATTGGTCTTAAGTATTTAATGGAAATTAATGTTGATGTACGAGCGGTTGAGAATGATAAGAAGGATGGGAATGTCGTTGTTGAGGATCATACAGAGTCGGGTTCTATTCACATTCAGGTTAAAGGAGAGGATAAAGACACTGATAAACCCTCTTATAAGTTGGTGCCCACATAAGATTCTATTTTTTCACGCCCACCCTCTATCAAGTTTGATGGATAGTCTATGGTTGCAGTAGTAGGACAAGGAGGATTTGACCTTGCAGACTTTGGAGAAGGTGGAGACGGTAATCTCCCTTCTAGCCTTTATAAGACTCTTGCCCTTTCTCCAAACGAAGACATGAGGAGGGCCATTAAAATTTAGAGAGAAAGGCTTAATAATATTTCTATTTTTGTTGCCATGGATTCTAACTTACTTCCATCAAGAAAAAAAATTGATGATTGGTTGGCTAATATCTGGGGTAAAAGGATAGGCATTCATGTGAATTTTTGTAGGATGTTGCAAAAGGGTTTTTTTGTTATCTTTCTTAAGAATCACAATATGCAGGAGAGGGTGTTAAAAAAAGGATTCTAGAATGTGGGAAAATATCTTTTTAGGGCATTCTTGTGGCCACCTGAAGGCAATATTGAGCAAGTCGTTGCCCGTTCCTCACCCAATTGGGTTTAACTTAAAGGTCTTCAACCAGAGTTTTGGTCGTTTATCTCACAGATTCTTAAACCCCTAGGCTCTGTTTTGCAAATTGAAGAGTCCAGAGTAACCTTGCCTCATCTGAACGCTTGGGTACTTATTTCCCTTACTCCAGAAGTTTGCATTCCAAATAAGATTTCTCTAGATCTAGAGGGTAGTCTCTATGAATGGGATCTTATCCTGCTCGGTAACCTAAATACTTGTTTTCACTACAAAAAAAATGGCCATAACAGACAAGAGTTTCCTTCTCTCGGGGCTAGTCAATAGAGTTTTGATACAATGGCTAACCAAAATTCAAATAACTCAAAAGGAGTTAACCCTAAGAAGACTACACAGATTAATAATGACATGTTTTCAAGACAAGAACATGTTAAAGATATTGTTAAATCAGTCCCTGTTGTGGATAAAGTTTTAAATTCAGAAACCCTTAATGGTTATAATATGAATGACAAATTTTTCACTCTTACTAATCCTCTCTTCAAGGAAGACTGCGAGGTTATCACCCACACTGATCAAGACAAATCTCATCCCATGTCTCTAAACCTAGGTCAATCTAGGATACCCCCTGAAATTCAAGGAGCCCAAACCTAGAAAAATGCCCAATAAATGGCCTTCGAAACCATTCATGATAGAGCTGATAAAACCAAAAATTCTAAAACAGTATCTTTGGAACATAAAGATATTCCTCTAGATATGTCAGTTGTAAGGAATGAAGGAAATATTGATAAGCAACTAGAGGTTGGGAATCAATCTTTGGAAGGAAATAATGGGGATGGATTCACAGAAGTGATTAGCAAAAAAAGAAGGAAAATGACATATAGGAACTCTCTCTCTGAATCTGCTAGCCAAAGTAATAAGTCAAAAAATCCATAGATGTCTTATTGTTTCAACAGGCTATACAGACTCCAAAAACCCTCTTGACTTTGTTTTTCATGATAAATTTTGCAAGTTGGAATGTAAGAGGCCTAGAAATGGCTGATAGAAAATTTATAGTGAGAGACTGGAGGAATAAATTGCAGAACATTAGCTTTGTTTTTTACAAGAAATCAAGGTAACTGGTTATCATTCTTTCACTATCATGAAATTCATATGGAGTCAAGCTAAACACTTTGTTTCTACTCATGAGAAAGGAAAATGGGGAGTTCCTATCCTCATTTCTCCCAAATGGGAAGAATATATTATTGCCAGTGGTATTTCACCTTGCAATAGGGGTGTTTGGGTCACTCTTGAGTGGCAGATTAAAACCGTTCACATTTGCAATATATATTCCCCCAATGATTATAGGGAGAGAGTAGCCCTCTGGGATTGGCTTGTAATGACTATTCCCAAAGCTCACTGGATTGTTGTTGGAGACTTTAATATGGTGGAGTTTGGTGAACACAAGTGTGGAGGACAAAAATTTCTAGAAAGGTAATGAGCATTTATTTTCGGCTAAATTCAAAGGGAGACTGAATCTTGTGGACCCGATTAGTAGGAAAAAAAATTATTCTCTGATATCTAGTTCACTTGGTCAAACAATCAATTGGGTAGACAAAGAGTATACTACATATTAGATAGAGTTTATGTTGATGCTTCAGTTGTCTCTTTTCCTTCCTCAGAGGGTTTGTCCCCTATTAGTGTCACTCTTGCTTCTATTTGAGATCATTCTCCTATCTTCTTTGCTACCATGATTGATGATTCTTCTGGTACTTACCACACTAATAGACCAAAATGTCTCTTTAAGATTGATGTATCTTTGCTTAAGGATCAAGATGTCATTGAGGCCATTAAAATGGCTACCCATTTATCCAAATTTTGCAAAAAGAAGATGGATCACAGAGATCACTGGACCATCCTCACTAAACTATGGAAAGATATGTTTCAAATTGTGGGACAGAAAAAGGCCAAGGACATAAATCAAGAAGAATATTTTTTGCAATCTAAACTTACATCCTTAGAAAACATTCTGCAGAGACGGGATTGTGATGTAAGAATTATGGAGGAATTGAATCTAACCAGAATGGAGCTGAGAAAAATTCAAAATTACATATTTCAAAGACAAAAAATTAGAGCCAGGGTTGAATTGGTTGCATGAAGGTGACAAAGTGTCAAAGTACTTTACTTTGATTAGATCAAAACAAAAAAGGGAGCTTATTGAATAAATTCAAGGAGAGATAGGTCTCACCAGAGATATTGAGGAAGTTAAGGCTATTTTTTTAAAATATTATCAGAATCTATTATCTTCTGAACATTCTGCTCAAAACAAGGAAGTCCTTAGTAAGTGTTTGAGATTAATTCCAAAACAAGAACCTGAGATAATGGAGAAATCCTTGGAAACTAATATTTATGTTGAAGAGATAGAAGCAGCTATAAGAGATATGGCTAATGACAAATCTTCTGGTTTAGATAGATTGCCAGCTGAATTTTACAAGAAAAATATTGATTGAATTAGTCTTGAACTTTTGAAACTCTATAATGAAGCTTTTGAGAAGGGGACCCTGGGTCCACACATTAATAGGGGAGTCATTAAACTTATTCCTAAAAGTGAAGATAAATCTCAAGTAAAGAGCTAGAGACCCATTACTCTACTAAATTTGTCCTATAAAATTATTGTTGAACTCCTTGCTATAAGGATAGTTGGATTACTCAATGAAGTTGTCTATGTTACTCAGAATGGCTTCATCAAGGGAAGATACTTTCTTGAGAACCTCATCACCAGTTGGGAAGCACTTCACTGGGCAAAAGAAGATGGGCCAAACTCTGCAATTATTCTTTTAGACTTTGTTCTGAATACCCAATTTACAGATGACACGGCTCTTTTTATAGAGATAAATGAATCAAACTTTGATATGTATTGATTAGATTCCAGTTCTTTCATTTGGCCTCTAGAGAAAAATTTGCTCCTAATAAATCCTTGGTACTAGGTTGGAAAGAGTCAACACCTAGTTGGATGAAGGATAAAAGATGGATTTGAACAGGACCCAACTCTATTGTTAGATACCTTGGCATCCCTTTTGCAATCTCCCCCTCCACCAAGGACATGTGGGCATGGGTATATTTAAAAATTGAATGGAAACATCATAAATGGAAGACCCACCTTTTATCCTTAGCTGACATAACTCAAATTTTTCAAAAGGTACTGGCATCTCATTCCATATAGTTTGCTTCCTCCTAGAGCCTCTTTGCTAGTTTTCAAATTAAGAAACTTGACAGAATTATAAGGGATTTTATTTGGTCAAATGGGTCAGGTAATAAGAAAAGACACTATGTTAAATGGAAATGGTGTTGTATGCCTAAGAAATTAGGAGGTTTGGGGATGAGAGATCTCAGAACTCGTGTTATAGCTTTAGCCTCAAAATGGATCGTCAAGTCTATCACTGGCAATGAACCATGGAAGATACTCATAAGATACAATATTTTAAGATCTTATATCAAGAAAGGTAAGTGCTAGACAAATTTGTCCTTTTTTGACATGATAATGGGTAACTTTGATGTTAAAGTTTTTGGCTCAAATGTTTTTGCTACTCTTTGGAAAGCATGGACACAAGTCAAAAGATTTTTATGTTACAAATATTTTGTTGATGGCCCTCCATGCTTTTCTTTCATTGATAGATCTATCTGGTGGGGAGTGAAACTTAATGGTAAACCTCTTGCTCTTACTCAAAGTTGCTCATCAAAGCAATGGAATGCCAAAGGCATCTTTGTCGTTAGGGACATCTTGATTGACAATAGATTAGGGACATAGGATGAGATGAGAGATAAATTTAATATTCCATATACTCATTAGAAAATATACACTTTGATTAGTAAAGCAGTGGACACTTTTTTTCTTGGCAAGTTGGTTTCAAGTCTGGATATCAATAAGATCATAAAATGGCAAGATGGAACACCTTTAATGGATGTTACTACAAAATAAATTTATAGTATGATGAAAGAAGAATATTGTATTCTTAAGTCTTTGAATAAAAAAGGGGTACTTGAATGGTCGGACTCCAAGTGGCATTTTCTCCTTGATTTCTTTTGGCACCAACATTGTGAACCTAAGAAGCTTTGTTTTAGATGGATCTTGCTTCTGAAGAAATTTGTTGTTGGCCCTATTTTGAGCTCCATTGGCATCACTCCCCTTTGTTGTTCCCTTTGTCTAGTGCCTGAAACCATTGAGCACATTTTTTATTGTAAATTTTCTATGTTGATTTGGACTCTTTTCCTTGACAGACCCATTCATTGGAACTCTCCTTCTAACTTTTCTTGGATTGAAACTCTTGCTGGTTTTGTGGATGCTTTTGATGCTAAGCTTAATAAATTTTGGTATGTTTTTACAATTGAAGTTCTTTGGTTCATTTGGAAAAAGAGGGGTGAAGATGTCTTCCAAAGCATTAAAAGGGAACTTACAGAGTTTTGTTAAAAACTCACATATCACTTTATCATGTCATGGGTGTCTGATGTTTTAGAAATTCCAAAGAAAAGATTTATGATTTTGTTGCAGGAAGGGGCACTTCTAATCTACAAAGTTGATGTGCAATCAGCTCACTACTTGCATACATACAGTGAGATGCTTGATGAGAAAGAAAGAGAGGCTCCTAAACAATTTGTGAAGGAGAAGAATATCAATGTTGAAGAACAGAACAAAGAAATCATGAAGACACATGGTTCAGATGCTCCTAATTGGGAAACTATTGCATATACACCTCCACTTGATCCTCCAATTGCTACAGAGGCTGTTGAATGCAGTAACAATATCATTGGTCCATGGGACTAATGGTTAGATAGTAGATATATATTATAGTGTAATGAAACAGATGGGTTTTTTTGGACTAAATCTAATTTGTAGATACTACAAACTTCTTGTAGCATAGGGGGATGATTTCATTTTTATTTTATTGTATTTTGTATTAGATGTAGCAGATGATACTTGATCAACACTCTACTTTGATATCTTTTTTATTGTATCAGATGTTTAAGCAATTTTTAATATAAAAAGAAAATGTAATTGTAACACAATGGCAACAACAAGAGGATACTTCCTTTTCAAAAAACACTAGTACCACAGAATTCCTTCGATACCAAATTCCAACACTTCACTTTCCTTTGCAGTATGATAGACTTCAGTAAACATATGACTACTTACTTGTTCCCATATGTCTCTTTGTTTTATAACATTGTCTTAGTTGTCTACTTGTCTTCATATATGCTTAGCACAGTCTCATAGACAATCCATTAGCAAATTAATCCCCTGGTGGAATTCACTTCAGATACTGTCTTGGTTCTGCAATCATTCATTTTCATGGTTTATTCAATTTGCATCAGTCTGAAATCATTTTTTTGTTTTCTAATTGTCTCTCTTGGATATATGCTATACAACTGTCCACCTTAGTTTCATCCACGATTTTCTTCTGGATTCCAACTAAATCCTCACTTCCACCATTGCTCGATCATTCTTCTTGGTTAGCTTCTCTTAGTTACCCACAACACCTAGTGCCTTCTAGGCATTTCTTTCCTTGGATGTTGATTTGAAAACCATATTAGTGCTAGGTGCTCTAAGTCAATCTCCCAAATCTATTTTATAGCTTTGGGGTCTATAAGTCTCAATCATCAATCCAATGTACTATCCCCTATAGTCACCTAAAATTTGTCTAGTAGAACCTAAACCCACAATTTTGATCAAATTGCCTCAAATAAAATCCTAAATCTCAAAGGCATATTTACTAGACATAATTATGCAGAGTAAACTTACAAAAACCCCTTTGTATAATTAAATCAAAAATCTTATATCAAGCTTATACTATGGTCTAATTTCTAGAGCTTGTATATTTATTTAATTGCTATAACCTTACTTTTAATATAAAGTTTCTACACTTTTATTAAAAGAACACATTCACATGTGTGCACATACTTAATCTTGATTAATTAGTAATTAAAAGGGATTTGTGCTTTCAAAAATGTTATTTTGTCTTATCTTACCTAACATCTCTTTTGCTTCTTAACCCTCACCACTCATTTCAACCTAACCTTGCATCTCCTTTTGCCTCTTCATCATAGCCACTCATTCTTTTGCCTCTTAATCTCCACCCTCCATTCTTGAGAAATTCTTTTAAAAAGAAGCTCTTCCTTCGCTCAAGGGTTTCACCTTAGCTTTTGGTGAATTTAGCTTTCTTGAATTCTTACAATCTTAAGAGTAATCTTGTTATTTTGAATTCTTATCTTTTAGTTGCTTTCATTATATGCTCATAGTTGCTTTCATTCTCATTCTAGAATACTAGTTGTTTGCATCCATTCTAGCTTAACCTCTCATTTTAGCTTGTTAATCTTGCATTCTAGTTTCTTTCTAGCTTGCATTACATTTAGAATCTTTCATTTTGGAGTAGTCAAGTCACTAATCATTGATGTCAATTTGGTCAGCATTCAAAGAAGGATTAAACTCACTTCAACTAGGAAGCAATAAGCCGCTTTTGAGGATTTAGTTGACTCATTTGATATGGCCTCTTATAGCTAAATTCTTGAGCTAATGGTTTATTGAGTGTTGGTTGCTTTTAAATTTGATACCAATATTTAACCACATATCCTTTGTGGTTTTCCTTCAGCGATGGCGAAAGCTCTACTCACGTTATCCTCGGTAGATTCTTGAGACCGAAAAGATTGATATATTCATCAATGTTTTAGTTCCTGAAATGAATTACACATTGCAAATGCAAACCCATGCTTCATTTGATAAATTGGATTAATCATCTATTCACATAGAGGATGTCCTTGTTCGTAAGGGCGATATCACTCTTCAATCTAAAGAGCATAAAACCTCTTCTAACAACCAACATAACAAGGATAAGAACAAATTCTGGAACAAGACTAAAGATGTCATCAATGACAAAATCATGGGTACAACTTCAGTGTCTACCATTGCTAAAGAGCTAGCTTTCAATCTATATACTATTGTGAAAGCTAATAAGAATGATTCAACAAGCCCCAAAAATGATAGGCCTTGGACCTCTAATCCTAAAAGAAACTTTACTCCTCTCGGAGAATCGCTTGAAAATGATTTGAAGACACTTTTGACTAATAAGATCATTACTTTGTCTAATAACTCAAGACCCTATGAACTTGAGATAAAGCCTAAATGGTGGAATGACAACCACTACTATGATTATCATCGCAACAAAGGCCACAAGACTAATGAATGCATGAAGCTTAAGAATCTCATCCAGGACTTAATTGATAATGAGACTATTGTGGTTGACCTCCCACAAGTGAATAATGATCATAAGGCTTTTCAAGGAGTCGTTTCCTAAATTTGAGAAAGGTGAATCTTCTAAGGCAAAGGATAATAAGGTTGGCTACACCTACTCTAATAGTGACCATGTGATCAACATGCTTGAGTCCTCCAATCATATAATCAATACTATTAAAGCTAAGGACAAAGCTGAAGCCAAATCATCTAATGCAGTATCCTGTTCTCAAGAGAAAGTCAGTCTATCAAGAGAAGGTTTGTCTTCCTCCTCTTCTCCTAAGCAAGTAGTAACCTTAGCATCTAAGCCAACTACCTCGTTAGCTGCACAAGACTACAATCTGGTTGACCAACTTCAGCATGCTTCAACTTAGATCTCAATGCTTGAGCTACTCAACATCTCTCCTACTCACAGGAAGATCCTTGATCAAACCCTTCTTGCGGCTAACGTACCTAAGGACTTAGACATTGATAAGTTCTAGTCCATGGTTGGTCATCTCATTTCACCTCATTATCTAACTTTCTCTGAGACATATGACAAATCTATCATCCATCTACATAATCAACCCCTCCATATTGAAGTCGTTATCCATAAGTATAGATTTAAGTGTGTTTTGATAGATGGGGGCATGGGTTTGAGCATCTGCACTTTCCATTTGGTTAAAGCTCTTGGTTTCTCAGAGCATGCTATTGATCCCTGACGTAAAATAATGATCAAAGCATACGATGAAGAGGAATGTTCTTCTAAATGCATGGTAGTTTTTCCCATTGGGGTAGGTCCCACTCAGTGGGACATCATTTGTCAAGCCTTGGATATTCCTTTGGTATACAACATACTTCTGGGTCACCCTTGGGTTCATGCAATGCAAGAAGATCCTTCGACGTACCATCGATGCATTAAATTCCCTCATGATGGAATTGAGATTATTATTCTTGTAGAATTGACATATATCTATAGCAATCCTAAACAAGAAGACCAAATGGTTCCTCACAATAAAGAAGGATCACATTCTAAAGAAGCAGAAGCAAAGGAAAAGACAACTTTGTCAGACTATGGGAAAAGAATACTTGTTAGACCTATTGGTATGGGAGAATATGAGTGGACACTTTTCCCATTTCTCCAAAATCTTATGGCAAATCATCTCTCTCATTCATTCCTACAGCTATAGAAACACCCGTTATACATGAAGGTACTAGAATGATTAAAGCTAAAATTCCCCTATAGCTAGAAAGGGAAGAAAGAGCTATTTTACAAAGACTCTACAAGAGAGAATAATTTGAACTAGAACTAAAACATGCTAAAATTTTACCTAAAAAGTATGGTGTGGGTTACCAACTTATGCAAAAGATGGGATATGATGGAAAAAGTCCTCTTGGAAAAGGAAAAGGTCCTCTTGAACCCTACATGTTGGATTCAGAAATCCTAAAGATAAGACTAGTGTTGGCTATCATGAACATAAGTTTGACAAACCTAGTAGCAACACTCACTCATGTGAGGACTCAGATGATGAAGAAGAAGCAGAAATACAACTAATGACATATGAAAGACTCTTACATATCCAAAATTCTAATCCAGACTATCAAGGAGAGCCATATATACCATCTTAAGCTCCCCAAGAAAATGAACCTGTGGATCCAACAGAAAATGGTCTTGATCAAGAAAATCTCACTCAGTCTCCTGAGAAAACTCCTACTACTGCTACTACTACTACTACTCTTGCTACTGTTGAGCACATCATTGACTCTAATCACATGCATCCTGATTGGGGGAAACTGACTGACGTCTCCCATACCTTGGATATGCATTGTTTTATGCCTATTCTAGACTACTATTGAACAAGCTCTTGCTATTGAAAATATACCTCCTACGATAGAAGAAAATGATGATTAAGATCTCCCTCCTACAATAACTCTAGTTGATTACATCAGATAGTATCATAACACTGAAATAGATTCGCATAAATATGAGTGGGACTCACTATCAGATGCTACAATAGAAATACAAGTTGATGTCATACACAGATATGCTACCGCGACAAATTTTGAAAGAGGAGAAAGCTCAAATTCTCAAGACCAAGAAAACGATGAAGATATTTTCCATCCTCTTGTGGAAATCATCCATATGTCTCCTACACCATCTACTTCCAATCAAAACAACACTCCAGCTAATCAAGAAACTCATGGGTATATAAGACCTCATCCTACACTATCTTCATGGAACTTAGGAAGGTCTAGGATTGAGATGGTTCGTGTTCCCACACTTTTGGAACAACAAGAGGGACCTAGTTCTTGGAATTCATTATCTCGCTTAGATTCACGTAATACTCCTCTAAACTCTTATGATACTTCTAGGACAACTCGCGATCGACAATGCTCTATGGAAGATAACTTTCTTGATCTCTCTGATTCATTCATGAACAATGAGGACAATACCAGTGTCTTTGCACTTGAACCCATCAAGCCTTTATCCATCATCTATCTTGAGCTAATTGACTAGAATCCTTCTGAATCTATCCAACTTATAACCTTTGACACTAATCCTGAACAAGCTTGTTACCTAAATGTCGTTAAACCTTTCCCTTCTTCCACCAGTGCAATGAGTGGAAATATGACAGGGGAAGATATCAAATATCTCAATCAAAAAGGCAAAAATAAAAAGAATACACAGTTTCATGGTGAAAACCACTCTGTGGCAGTATAAGATCCTTAAAAAGTAAAAATAAAAGATGTATCCAATGGTGAAAACCTCTCTGAGGCGCTTGCAGATGAGATACTTGATGAATCTATTTTAACTCAAAATCCATGGAGGATGTACTTTAATGGCTCATTTATACAACAAAGTGTTGATGATGATGTTTTGTTCGTATCTCTACAAAGCTACAAACTTCCTAAGGAATACAAGATAATCTTTTCCCGCACAGACAATATGGTTGAATATGAAAGATTCACTAATGGATTCAAGTTGGCTATCAAATAACTTCATGGTGACTCTTGTACACACTAAAATGGTGCACTTCTATGAACCATTACATGCAAGGTTTCTCAAGGATGAGGCCTCACAAAGCGGCTCATAGCTCTCTATGCATGAAGTTGCAAGGGACTATGATAAATTTGCTCTTAGCTAGAGCTACAAACTTGTGACCTTGCTAGTCAACCATACAATGAGAGATTCAAATGAAGACAAGGGCAACAATGTCAATATCTCCAAAAATCAAATATGCAATGCAATGCAAATCTAAATGAGAATGCAATCTAAGCTATGAAAGGAAAGTACAATGCAACTAATCTATGAAAGGAAATAACAAGTGTTACAAAGCCTTCCTATTTAAGCTATGTGAGTTACTCTATTGCATAAAAGGAAATCTAAGCTAATATGCCATGATCATGCAAACTAAGCAAAGGAAATATGCAACTAAATGATGTAATGAAATGAAGCAAGTCTTCAATATCTTCAAAAGCTCCAAATGCACCTAAAACCTGCAGCATAACATTATCATAAAAATATCGTATGCAAATGAAGGAGAGCTCTCTTTTTATAAGAAATGAGGTGAAATGGACCATTGAGATTAAGAGGCAAAAAGACTTAATCAGTAGTGGAGCTTGAAAGAGGAGCAATCCATGTGCACAAGTATCCTCCAATAGGAAAATAGGAGTTGACTTTATGCCCATATGAGACAAAAAGTGATTTTCTCATTTTTATAAAATATGAATAATGCTTTATTTGTGCAACTTAGGATAAGAGGAAAAGTGGGGCTTTTTTATTTAATTAAAAGGGGAGGAAATATTCCTTTTAATAAAATAAAGACTTAGGATAAATGGTTAGCCCAAGGATAAAAATTCAATATATGATCGAATTTAAGATTTAATCAAGAAATTAATAATGTTGAAAATATTGATTATTGATAAAATTGATTCAGGATAAATAAATCAAATAAATGGGGCCCAAAGTCTAGGCGACTATTTTAGGGTGCATACATTTGCCCCTCTTTGACTAATGTGTGATCGATTTGGGAACACATGCAGTCAAAGAAGAATTGAAATGTGAGAACGATCTGAGATCACAAAACAACTCAGATGTGAGGTCGATTCGGGATCACACCTGGACAAACATAGACAAAGGTCTTTGAACATGAGGTCGATTCGGGATCACATTCAAAGTAAGAGATAAGAATCTCAAATTTGAGCAAAAGCTCGCAAAGATGTCTGAATCAGGAAAATCAAGAGAATCAGGGATGAGAATCCCATAGGTACTGCCCCCTTGGAGTCGAAATTGAAATCAGATAGAGGAGAACAGAAAACTGATAAGGATTTGATCAAATCAACATGAAATCATAATCGAAGGTAAGGGTCAATAGGTTAACCATTAGGCAATGAAACATGCCCCAGTGAGGAAGTAGAAGAATAGCGTGAATGAAAGACTAGAAAATTTGAAAGACATGGAAGGAAGAAATTCCACCGGAAACCAAATTATGCCTCAAAAGGTCAATCAACTGCGTAGAAGAAGGGAAGATCTTGAAACGCAATTTTGACTATCAAGATGACCTCAAATTTTGATATCGAGTCTGAAAATGGATCCAGGACGTCAAAATTAGCTAGGGGTGCAATTTTCGTGCAATTTTGAGGTGTTTGGAAAATTGGTCAAAAAGTCAAAATACTATAAAAGGGGTCAAAATGTCATTTTCAAAAATCATTTGTCTTTTAGCGATTTGAGAATCTTGAGAGCTTTAGAGAGAGAAAATGGCCCAACAAGCAGGAGTTCCCATCCACAGGCATCGATTCGAGCGCACCCGGTTGCACAACCGGCCACCACACTATCCTGTCCCGGTATGTTTTCGAAAAACTCAAGCTTTTTGAGGTTTTTGTCGCATTTAATACCTTTTTAGCACATTTTTCAAATTTTTCAAATTTTAAATTTTTTGTTGGGCGAAATATCGCGCGATACTTTAGAAGTATCGCGCCCTTTGGGGAGAAGTGTCACGTGATACTTCGCGGGTCCCCAAAGTATCGCTCGGCCTAAGGCACCAGTATCGCACGATACTGGGCGAAAGATCGCACAATACCGGGTGAAGTATCATGCAGCCTAAGGTATATCACCCCACTATAGGGAGAAGTATCGCGCGATACTTCTCCAAAAAAGAATATCACCCAAGTTAAAAATTTGATTTTTGACGCATTTTTGAGCAAAAATGACATGGGTCTAGATAATGTTACGTTTTAGAGATGTTGTATACTGATTTTTTAGACATCCATCATGATATGTGCTAACAACTGGCTTGGTTTTTGGCTTGCAGGAGGTCTTTCCGGCACTGATCATCAGAGTGCCAAAGGTGACTGGGTTGCGGTGTGTCCGAGATCTGGGTGATCCGGGCAATGCCAACATCAGAGCTATGGGATTCAGATATCTGTTGAGATTCTCATATATCAGGGCCGATCATGGGTTGTTGACTGCTCTTGCCGAGAGATGGCATAGTGAGCACAACACCTTCCACCTGCCTACCGGAGAGGCATTGATCACACTAGAGGATGTCTACAGGATACTACGGGTTCCGTGCCATGGTGAGCCTGTGAGTATAATCATGTTTTGAGAGATAATCATAAATGTAGTGTTTCCATATGATGAAAACTGACATGATTTGTTTGTTGGCACAGGTGTACTATGATCAGGATGCCACTGAGGGGCACCAACTGGTTCAGGAGATGTTCCATGATGTTACCATTCTGGACAGGCATGTCAGCTGGGAGAGGCTGACAGAGGCTGATAGATGACTTTGGCAAGGATTATCCAGTGCCATGCATAGTGGCATCTATCATCTCTCAGATCCTGATGACTGACCGCAGTCAGAAGGGTTTCCCGCTTGGATGGGCGAGATTACTAGTGGATTTGGTAGGCAGGCCTCGTCGGATGGCATGGGGTCCTGCCATATTGGCAGAGATGTACCATGAGTTACACGAGATCATCTATAAAGACGGTCGGACATGGGTGTACGGTGCCATCCTAGCACAGGTGTGGGCGTGGGAGCACATCGCTGTGGTATGCCCCAAAGTTCAGCAGAAGGGAGAGGAGGTACCCCTTTATCTATAGGTACCTAGGGTTCATATCACATGCCCATACTGGGGATGTGATGTATTACAGGAGGATTTTGGATGAGATAGCCTCTTTCACATGGAGGCCATACAGGGAGGTGGAGGTTTGGGGAGATGCAGCCGATGAGTTGAGCTACATGATGTGCACTCGGCCACTGGTAGGCCAATATGCTGAGATAGTGGAGAGGTTTTATATCGCTCGGGTGTGGCAACAGTTTGGGAGGCAGCAGCGAGTCTCGATAGAGACTACTACATATGCTAGGGCCAAGGATGAGGAGGGTCATGGGTGGCTACCCATGTTGGATTATCAGCAAGCTGTCGCAGAGACAGCGGGTATCAGGAGAGAGCCCTGGGAGTATTTCCCAGATGTGGCAGATGCAGGGGCCGATGCGGCATACAGGGCAGAGCGGCGGAGGGCACCATTCCCTCAGTTTACAGTACCCAATGCACAGGTACCAGCACAGGGAGGAGATGGAGGGGATGATGGGGGAGACGGAGGAGACGGAGGGGATGGAGGGGATGGAGGAGATGGAGGAGATGGCGGGAGGGGGAGAGGGAGGAGGATGGAAAGAGGAGAGGGATCAAGATCAGGTGGCCGAAAACAGTCACGGGGACAGAGATCGTCGATGCTTGAGGATGAGACGAGACCAGCTCACCGACAAGCAGAGGCACAGCATGAGCAGCCTGCGGGTGGGGAGGATCTGAGAGCCCAGATACATGCTCAGGAGGCAGAGATACAGCAGCTTCGGATTACTATAGCAGTGAGATATCAGTAGCTACTGGATCTGAGAGCGGAGCGAGATCAGCAGATAGCCGATCTCAGGGCAAAGATAGCACGTCGTGAGGCGATGGCACAAGAAAATGCGTTAGAGCTCCGACGGGAGTCAGCGAGAGCAGCCTATTATCATGGACTCTACCTGCAGGCCGTTCCAAAGGGTGAGAGAGCACCATCCTACTCTCAGAGGGCAGGGGTATCAGATGCGGTACTCGACAGGAGAGCCATGCCTCCTCCACCACCACGAGCTCCTCACGAGGGTGGTAGCGAGTCTTAGGGTTAGGTCTTAGGTTGATAGATGTTTATACATATCTTGAGACATTGATCCAGATTATGGGATCCCATTTGTATATTGTATCATGACATTGATGTATATATGAGATTACTGGATGTTTGATTGTATCATGTGTTTATGTCTCTCTTGTGATGGATGTATCAGTTTATGTATATTGTCTTGTCATTTTGCTCAAAAATACTTATGTACATGCTCATGTATGTTCTCTCTTATAGATGTATGTTTAATTCTCATGTGTATGATATAGACTCATATTTTTTGAAAATGATAGTTTTGATATAGATATGATGATATGATTAACCCCTTGTGATGAACAGGAACAGGTTCGAGATGAAAAGGACAAGGAGTGAAAGACATGATCAAGAAGAAGGAAAGGTGAGTGCAGTCGACTGACAGGTCCACGTAAAAAGGAGAGCTCTCTCCATATGCAAGAAATGCAAAACTAGACTATCATGACCCTAAAAATGCAAGCTACTATGAAAGTGGTTGACTTGCAAGGTCACAACACTTATAGACATCTAATTATCATCATCGAGCGTTATTGGTAGCGTCATAAGATCATACAATGCACACTAGCATAACTATGTGGATATGAATATGATCTTTATCAAATAGAAATGTGGAAATCTCACTTAGGCATCAAAGACATGGAGGTCAAGATGACTAATGCAGTGAGATTACCTAAGTTTGATATAGCGAGATTATGCTTGTATCAAGACACATGAAAGTCAGAATAACTAGAAGCATGCACTCGCAAAACAGTCAAGGATAATACCTTGTCAATCCATAGTGTGAAGAAAGACCAGCATAAATGCTCATGATAGTTAGGATCAACAAATATACCCACAAGCAGATAAAGAAATAAAACATGTTCTTAGACCCTCAGTCTTCTAGCTATGCATCATCGAAAACTTCTCAGGGAGAGACCACTCATCAAAGAAATCCTCATAGACAACACACAAAGAAAATAAAGTCAACATATCTCAAGCGAGTTGATTGTTTAAGTGCGTGTGTGTAGGTCATAGAGTCAAACTTTGAGTATCCCACCTGCTGAGTGAGAGATATCACATCATACGAGACTGTTGGGTAAGACACCTAATAAGTGTTAAGAAACACTTGACACAAGGGTAGTGTTGAAAAACACTGGTTGGGGTGGTGTTGAAAAACACCTATTGTGAAATGTCCCAAGAGACAAACGCACCTAAAAGACCAATGCGAACCGTTATACCCCCTAGACAAAGACAAAGACCAATTTCAGACTAAGTCAAATAAGGTCAAGGTATGAGGGAAAGGCTCAGTGTCGAGGACGCACGCTAACAAATAGGGGTGCAAAGGCCTCAAGTAGCACCTGTTTCCAGGTTTTCACCACTTGGATTCTTTTTTTTTCTTTTTTTTCTTTTTTTTTTTTGGATTTTTGAATTTTTTTTATTTTTTTGTATTTTTTCAGGACTTTTATGCTTTTTAGGATTTTTTCAGCATCATATATCAATTTTTTTGGTATTTTTTCAGGATCAATAAATATGTACAAAGGATGCCCCCAGACAGAAACGGGCATCAAGGATAGAACTTCTTGAGGTGCACAATGTTGATGGGATCAGGGAGCTGTTCTCCATCAGGATCTGACAGTAAATATGCACCGGTATCAAAAGTAGCTGTGATGACATATGGTCCAAGCCAGTTAGGTTCAAACTTGCCCTTTTGTTCTCTGTTCTGTTGGTTCTTAGGGTTCTCTCGTAAAACAAGATCACCTATTTGGAATTCTCTAGGGCAAACCTTCTTGTTGAATGCCTTGGACATACGCTTATGATACACTCTCATATGATCAAAGGAAGCCTTACGCTTCTCATCTAGAAGTTCTAGTTCCTATAACCTCATGGCGCGGTAATCCTCATCTGTAATCAAACCTTTGAGTGAGACTTTAAGTGATGGTATCTCAACTTCTAAAGGCAATACCGCTTCAGCGCCATAGGTGAAAGAAAAAGGAGTGGCTCCTGTAGGTGTGTGAATGCTTGTTCTGTAAGCCCATAGTGCTGGATTGATTTGTAAGTGCCAATCCCTACCATTCTTGTGCACTGTCCTATGAAGAATTTTAAGAATGGTTTTATTAGAGGCTTCTGCCTGTCCGTTTCCCTGTGGAAAATAGATGGAGGACCAATGTTGCTTGATTTTAAACCTTTTGCATAAATGCTTTAGGTCCTTATTCTTGAATTGACCTCCGTTATCAGTGATAATCTCAGAAGGTACGCCAAACCGACAAATGATATGATTCAAGATGAACAAGGAGATAGTCTTCCCCGAAGCAACAGAAAGTGGCACAGCTTCCACCCATTTTGTGAAGTAGTCAGTGGCAGTAATAATGAACTTATGTCCACCTGATGAGTTGGGATGAATCTGCCCAACTAGATCAAAGGCCCAGCGCTGAAATGGCCAATGAGAAACAGAAGGGATCAGCTCCCTACCTGGAGCATGAATTAGGTTTCCATGTTTCTGACATTTTTCACATGAATTAGTAAAGGTGACTGCATCTATCTACATTGTGGGCCAATAATATCCCGCCCTAAGCAACCTTCGGGCCATGGCAAGACCATTAGAATGTCCACCGCAAATGCCCTCGTGGATGTCAACTAACGCTTGGTTGGATTCCTCCTTTTCCAAGCACCTAAGGAGCGTCCCATCTAAGCCCCTCCTATATAAATCACCAGAGATAAGGGTGTGGTGAGAGGTGTTACGGATGAGGTTTCCGCGTTCAAAGCGGTTGAATGTGTCGGGGATGATGCCATCACGAAGATATGAATAGATAGCACCATATCGGGAAGACTCGTGTGTGACAATGGCACAAATGACATGGCTTTCAGACGAGTCAAAAATGGGATGGTGTAGCTCTTCCACCAGGAATTCAAATCTTGATTCATGTGTCTCCAACTGAAGAAGTGAAGCTAATGTGGCCATGGCATCTGCAGCCTTGTTCTCTATCCTAGGGATCTGTTGAAATGTCACAAAGGTGAAATAGCGTCTCAAAGAATCAACCATCTTCTTATAGGGTATTAACTTGTCATCTTTGGTTTGATACTCTTCATTGACTTGGTTGATGATTAACTGGGAATCCCCAAAGACATGTAACTTTGTGATGTTCCATTCTATAGCCATTCTCAAGCCATTGGTTAAAGCTTCATATTCTGCAATATTATTCGTACATGGGAATAAAAGTTTGTAAGACTTTGGAATATTGTACCCATGTAGAGAAACAAATAATACTCCAACACCTGATCCATTTTGCATGTGGGAACCATCAAAGAACATTGTCCAAGTGCGAGTAGTCGTATACAAGATGTGTTCATCTGGAAATTCCACTTGAACCGGCATACTATCCTGAATTGGGAAATCAGCTAATTAGTCAGCAATAGCTTGCCCTTTTATGGCCTTCCTTTCAACGTACTCTATGTCAAATTCAGTTAGGACCATCATCCATTTAGCAAGTCTACCCGTGAGGGCAGCCGTACTAAGAAAGTATTTAAGAGGATCAATTTTTGCAACCAAATGTATGGTATGAGCAAGCATGTAGTGGCGCAACTTTTGAGAAGCAAACACCACTGCGAGACAAGACTTCTCAATGTTATTGTAATTGATCTCATAGGAGACTAGAGTACGGCTAATATAGTATATGGCCCGCTCTTTCTCAGTATCATCTAATTGCGCCAACAATGCCTCCAGGGAAGTGTCTGTAGCTGAAATATATAGGATCAATGGTTTCCCTGGAATAGGAGGCATTAGGATCGGAGGATTAGCCAAGTACTGTTTGATCTGATCTAGGCTCTTTTGACAATCCTCATTCCAAACACAAGAAGCGCCCTTATGCAATGTCTTGTTAAAGGGTTGCGCCCTATCTGTAAGTTGAGAAATAAACCTCCTAATCGATTGAAGACATCCCTGAAGACTTCTCATTTGGCTGATATTTTGAGGAGGTGGCATATCTAGAATTGCTTGGACCTTTTCGGGGTCAACCTCGATACCTTTTGCTGATATTATGAATCCTAAAAGTTTGCCTGAGGTGACACCAAATGCGCACTTCTTTGGATTCAATCAGAGTTGAAACTATTCCATGCGATCTAGAATTACTTCCAGATCATCGAGGTGTGTGTCCCGTTTTCTTGATTTTGCCAGGGTATCATCCACATAATCTTCCATATTTTTGTGCATCATTTTGTGAAAGATAGTGGTCATAGCTCTTTGGTAGGTTGCTCCTGCATTCTTTAATCCAAATGGCATGACGTTCCAGCAATAAGTTCCCCATGCACATGTGAACGTTGTTTTCTCTTGGTCTTCGGGAGCTATTTTGATTTGATTATATCCTAAGAAACCATCCATTAGAGAGTATATGTCATAGCCCGCTGTCATGTCCACTATCATGTCAATGTTTGGAAGTGGAAAATCATCCTTTGGTCATGCTTTGTTTAAATCTTTAAAATCTGTACATACACGAATGGACCCATCATGTTTGGAAACTGGTACTATGTTTGAGATCCATTCTGCATAATCGATGGCTCTGATGAATCCAGCTCTCAAAATTTTTTTTAATTCCGCTTTGACAAGGAGAGCTACATGTGGATGCATTTTTCTGAGTCTCTGTTTCACTGGTTTGATGCCTAGAGCTATGGATAAGTGATACATTATAAGATTTGTGTCAAGCCCTGGCATGTCTGAATAGGTCCATGCAAAATTAATTTTCTTTTTTTGTAAGAATTGTATATATGCCTTGGTCTCTTCTTCTAATAAAGATTGAGCAAGATGAACTATTTGAGGAGTTTCTTCTGTGTTCAAATTGACTGGCTTTGTTGGCTCAATCAATACTGATGATCTATCCTAGAAATAACTCGGCAAGTTATTAAGTACCCCATCCTTAGGTGCCTCAAAGAGGTTTTCACCTTCGGATACGTCATTTCTTTTTACTATTTTTGGTTCTGATACCGCCACAAAGTGGTTTTCGCCATCAGACCTATTTTTCTTTTTTTCTTTCTCTTTTATTTTTAGACTGAGGTACTTAATATCAGGCTCTGTCATGCTGGTTGTTGGTTCACTGGTGGAAGAAGTCACGGGTTCAAGAGCATTCAGATAGCAGGCAATTTCGTAATCATTCTGAAAAGTGAGGAATATAGGCTCTTGATGGCGCTGAGACCAGTCAATCAGGTCATAGTGAACAAGGGGTAAGTCAATGACTGGTTCAATGTTGTTTATGCGGAAGGTGTCATCTCTGGTGACCATATAATCAGAGTTCATCAAGTCTTCTCCTAAGATACCTGAATTAGGACTCATCCTACCAAACGAAGCGTCGTCCACTAAGGCAATTTGAGGAGTACAATCCTCTAGTCCTACACTAAGCTCGTTAGCTGCATTGGGTTGGGTACTATAGGCATGGACAATATCTATGTCCAAATCAATTGTTGCATCTGAAAGTGAGTCCCATTCATATTCATGGGAGTCTGTGTCTGAGTCATCATTTGGGCCTCGTGATGTAGAAGCCTCAAGGTTAGGAAGGGTTTCCCCCTCTCTAGTGCTAGCATTGGTACTATTCGTCGCAGCTAGGATAGCAACACTTTCTATTATCGATCTAGCAGTCATACAGTCACTATCCGTCGCAGCTGGGATAGTAGGACTGTCAAGTATCAAATCTGTGGAATCTCCCCAAAGGAGATTTGTTGAGGGCACCCAATCATCAGACACATCTTGTTGATTAGAAAGATCGGGCGTATAGTCTGAGTCACTATCATTGTCCGTCGCAGCTGGGACAGGGACACCTTTCTTCTTCTTATTCTCAAAACCTAAGCCAACCGTGGACTTATTCTTTCGTCCAAAAAAAGCATGATCAAGAGGCTCAACTTTAGCATCCATCCTATGGCTAAGGGGACCATATCCTGGATATCCCATATTTTTAACCAGCGTATACCCTCTCCCATAAGCTTTAGGTGAAGGAGCAAAGTTCTCGTTGTCTTTGTATTTTTCCTCGTGATAGATCCAATCCCTTACGGCAACTTCCTCTTTCTCTTCCTGAATAGGGACCGAAGACTCAACAAATTTTCCAAATAATGTCATTGTTGATGACGAAGGTTTCATATTTGGTGATGGTCTCCCATAAGACCTAGGAGAGATTGGCATGTTTGTAAAAGAGTCAATTTTATAATCTCCCATTCCAAGATCTATGGTCTTAAACTTCTGCTTGCATTGTTCAAGTGAACTACTAGGACTGTCAGCTTCCCTATTCAAAGGTACATGTGATCCAGCATAAATGTTATTAACTGACAAAGCACTATCTCCAGGTATGCAAATTTCTACACCATTATGGAGGAACTTAACACACTGGTGATATGTTGATGGGACTACTTGCATCTCGTGAATCCACGGCCTACCTAGCAAAATGTTGTAGGCTAAAGGTCCAACATCAACAATTTGAAATAAGATATCCTTTTCTACTGGACCAATGCGAATAGGCAAAATGGCCAATCCCTTAGAACTTCTTTCTGCTTCATCATATGCCTTGATTGTGATCTTTTTCCTTGTGTCAATGACGTTCTCGAAATATCCTAGAGCCAGCAACAAACTCATGGTACAAATATTGAGCCCCGCACCCCCATCTATCAGTACACGCCTGACACGGGTTTTATGAATCATGACTTCGATGTGTAAGGCCAAGTTATGTGGGTGACTGATGGATTTGTCATCTTCTTTTGAGAAGGTGAGGTAATGAGGGCTAGCCAAATGGTTGACCATATTCTGGAATTGATCAATATCTAAGTTTTTAGCGACACGGGCTGCTTGCAAAGCATCTTCAAGGACACGCTTATGCTTAGGGGACAATTCTAAAAGTTCAAAAATAGATATCTGCGCGGGTGTTCATTGTAATTGGTCAATAAGATTATAATTGGAATCAGGACCAATGGCAGATTTAGGAGGAACGCCCTTGGACATGGGCTGCTTAGACTTGCTAGTGCTAGGACCTTTGATAATAATGGGAGTTTGAGCCTGACCCCTAGTGACAGCATTGAGGGACTGGGGCATTCTTTGTGAGTGAGGACCTCTTATCACCACAGCGGGTCTTTCATCAGTCATAGGAGTCGAGTCCACATTACGTCCATAAGGATCTTTCCCTCTCACCATGTTGACGCTATCATCCACAACTTCAAGCATGTTAATAACGTTCTCCGCATTTGTGTAGGTGTAGTTGATAGCCGCCTTGCCACTCTTATTGTTAGAATTCTCTCCTTTCTCATATTTAGGCAAGGGCTCTTTAAAGGCTTTATGATCTGCATTAGTGGTTAAACCATCAACTTGTAATTGTCCTTTTTCAATAAGGTCTTGGACAAGATGCTTGAGTTTAAAATAATTTTCTATGTCATGTCCAATCCCATTATGAAAAATGCAAAAAGCCTTCGCATCCCACCAATGAGGTAAAGGATCCGGTATACGATGTTTTGTAGGATCCTATGGGTGTGCCAAATTATGAGCAACTAATGTCTTAAAAACATCTGCATAAGATTCTCCTAATTTAGTAAATTGTCTCTTCTCCGTTTTAGATCTCCTTTGATACTTAGGTTTGTCTTGTTGTGTTGAAGACGTTTGCAGCTTCATAGCTTGAACTGCATGAGAGAGGTTAAGAACTCCTTCATTTTTGGGTTGAGATGAGTCAACAACTCCGTCGTTGACCACTTGCTTGTTTTTGTTCCAATAGGAGTTCTTTTTGTCCTTGTTACCATTAGTATTGTTATTTTGGCTATTGTTGTTATTTGTTGGTTTAGCCAAAATTCCTTGTTCTTTTAGGACATCCTCAATGCGACATGCCACCTCTACCATAGTATCAAAGGAATTAAACGGGATTTTCTTGACTTCATATCTTAGTTCTGGTATTAGATTGCTCACAATGATATCAATTATCTCCTCCTCAGGAATTGTCCTTGGGTATTTTGAACACAATCGCCTCCATCGTTATAAAAATGTGACAAAAGATTCCCTTTGATTTTGCTTGAGTTTGCACAAATCAAGCATTGTGACCGACCTCGATAAGTTGTAAGCAAAATGTTGAACAAACCTTTGGACAAATTCTTTAAATGTCTTTACTGGAGGGGAAAGGTTGGTGAACCACTCCATGGCTTGACCTTTTAAACTCCTTGGGAATAATCTCATCAAGTAGGAGTCTTCATGGTGAAAGGAAAAACTCATTATGTAGAACTGTCGAACATGGTCATGAGGGTCACCAGTGCCATCATATTTGTCATATGTTGGGAACTCAATTTTCTTAGGGAATTCTACCATCACCACACTTTTGTCAATGGGGTTAGGACATATGGAGTCCAAATGAAACGTGCTCTTGGGAGCCTTCATCCTGTCTATATCCTTTTGCATTTGTAAGATCACCTCATCGGTTGAAGGGCTCTGTTTCTTGATCTTTTGGTGAACATCAAAATTATATGGAACTTTAGTGCCTTTGTTAATAAGACTTTCCAAGAATTGATCTTTGTTTTGTTCCACATATTGCTCCACATATGCCTGAAAGGATGGTTCTTGTTGCATAGTCATGAAATCCATATGATCAAATTTAGCAGAACTTCCTCCATGTTGTGAGCCATGATGTGCTCGTTGGGAGGGTTGCTTTGAATGTCTATGAGATGACTGTCTCCTATGATGGTCATATCTTGAAACCCTTCTTCCTCTAGGACTTGGGGATCGTGAGGGCGTCCTTGATCTTCTTCTAGGACTTGGGGAAGGGGTAGATGGGGGTGAGTTGGTCCCACTATTGGTTCCCCTCCTGTTAAATCGGCTTTGGAGTTGTTGTGCGTAGAGTCTATCTTCTTCTTCTTGGGTGACTCTTTTCTGTATATCCAACAACGCACGTTCCTCTTCTTCTAGTTGTTTGAATTTTTCCTTTTTAGCAGCTTGTTCATCCAAATAGGCTTGCTTCTCTCTCTCAATGCTTCTCAATCTTGTATTTGCATATCGAGAGGTGTCTTTAAGTGGGGAGGATGGTCTCGAATGCCTTATTGCATTGGCTGCGTTGATGTGGTGATCACTAGATTCATTGTTTTGGTCCTCGTGTTGTGACCCTGAATCTGAGTGAGCTTGCTTATGATGTCTCTCGGCTCGTTGGTGAGCATCAAAATACCTCGCATTTTTGGGAGGTGACTCAGGTGGACTAGCATGAGAAGAACCACCGTACTCTCTTCTATGTCGTTGGAAGATATCCTCAAGAGTTTGATTCATGGCTTCTCTTTGTTGTCGGGTGAAAGTGTAACTCATGTCCATACTTGATGAAAGTGGTACAAAAGAGGTGCTCACTTCACTAGGATTAGCTCCCGGATTAAAACAAACCTCGGATTCACTCTTAGGAGATTGATCAAAAAGGGGTCATTTCCCTTATGTTGTCGACGAGTCTTAACGGGTGGTAACTAGCTAAAGGCAACAGGGGGTCGCTTCCCTTGATTGACTTGGTACCTTGTAGTAACTGACATGAAAGAAAAATACTCTCAATGATAAGGTGACCTCTCAAAGTGTCAACGCCAAATTAGGATAATCAAAGTCCTCTATTGTCCAAAGAGAAATGAGAAGATAAAAAAAGGGTTTTACCAACACTGTCAAAGAGGTGCTTCAAATCAAAGGGTGACTACCCTTGCACTTTTGAATCAGGAGGTTGGACTGGGCCAAAATATTTAATTGAAATTGAGATTTAAATGGAAGCGATTTGGACAATAAGAGTACTAAAATTTTCCAAGAATGTAGCTAACAATCTTAGAGATGAACCTTGGCACCAAGGATGACCTTCTAACTTGACAATTACTCCAAAGTGATTTTGTAAATCAAATGATGCTATCCCGGAGGACTAAAACCAGAAATTTAGAGTCAAGACAGGGCTCAAACGTCAAAGCAAGAAGCCTACTCTAAGACCTAACCTGATTAACAGCAACTGAAATTGACCAAATTGTAAGCACGGCAGAAATTAACCAGGCGATATACTCCAGGCTACTAGGGTGATATACCTATACCCGCGTGATACTTCGCCCTATGCCAGGCGATATACCTCAATACTGGCAGGCGATAGACTCCAGGCAGGTTAGGCGATAGTCCGTCAAGGGCGAACTATCGCGCGATGTTTCTCTTCAAAGCAGGCGATATTTTTAGCAAGCGCGAAATATCGCACGATATTTCGCTTTACAGAGTACGATACTGTTGCAGAATTGTTCAACTCTTGACCAGAATTGTGTAAAATTTGCATTTTTTTGGTCTGCTTGGTCAAAATTTTCAGTCTGAGGGTTGATGTTTTCGATTTCAATCACAATATCAGCAGAATTTTGGCAGGTTTACAAACAGTGAAGGATCAAACATGTCTCAAACACTTGAAACAAGGGCAAAAGCAACCTTGCCAAGACAAACACTTGTGATATCAGAATTGAAAAAGCACCCTACGAATGCTACCGATTGTTTGTATGTAAGAACATTTGCACTGGCATCACACAACTGAAGACAATTCAAGCAAATCTATCCTACAAAAGTCAAGGCTCAATGCTTACCAACTTAGCCCACAACTTGATGCCCCCTTGCCTCACACCAAGTGGTTACCCACAAGAGATGTTGGCTTTGTCGTGGAAGTGTCAAATGACACAACCAAAGGGACACATATGGTGAGTATCTTAAGGTGATCCGGGTAAACCACTTGGATCAATCCTTGCACTAAGAAGATAAGCGGCTAAACAAGGTGGCTTCTATCTAATGGCTCTTAATAAGGATTTCCGTTCACAACACCCCTCTTGCTCCTCATAAAGGACTAGGACCTTGCGGCCTCAAGAGTACCTTAAGCATTCTTGTTCAATGTTTTCCCCATGGTCGTAATCCCATGAGCTACTCACATCAAACGAAGATAAGTGTTATGTCTACCAAGGTTTTTGGTGTCCTTGATAGCCTTGAGATTATAGTGAGTTGGAATCACTTGCCACCAAGGAAAATGATGACAAGATTGTCCCCACTTGAGTCGTTCCTCTCGATTGCTCAAGAGCAGGCTCGCTAAAGGATTCCTAAACTAAACAAAAATGGATAATTTATGAGGTTCAAAGTTTTTGATTCACCTCAAGGGTGAAGAGCATACTCCCCTATCTCAAAAACTTCTCCCAAACACACCAAGCAAAGAGATTCAATTACTCCCTTGCTTCCAAAACCTTAAGATGGGTCAAGATTTTCTGATTCACCTAAAGGTGAAGAGCATACTTCTCCTACCACCTCAAAATCTCTTTCACAAGGTTTTAAAAATTCCTAATACAATTAGTGAATGCCACACTTGAAAAGAAAGCAAATAAATAAGCAAGAATTTTTTATTTATTTTTATGCTTGGGTAGCCCTGCAAAAACTGTTAGTAGCCCTCTTTGACATACGTTTTTAGCAAATTTCAAGCAATGAGAGCACCTACAAACACAACTTGTTAGACCAACAAGGTTAGCAAAATCAAAATCCAAATGTAAACATGCAATAAACTGATAGATTCAAGCTAAAAGATGCAGGTTAGACCTATCTAAATACAGTAAAATAAACCAGCAAATTAAAATGATCAAATTCGGATGATAAAACTGGAAATGCAAGTCTCTGCCAGATCAGGCGATATACTTCAGACTTCACCAATATCGCGCGACACAGTTTCCTATAGTCGCGTGATATACCTCAATCTGGGCGATACTCTGCACTATGGGCGGGCGATACTTCGCATGAGGCCAGGCGATATACCTCAGTACTGGCAGGCGATTCTTCTCTCACGCGAAGTGTCGCACCGCTATACAAAGGTATATCGCGCAATATTCCTGAGAAGTATCGCGCGATACTCTGAGACAAAAAACCAGAACTGCAAAATTTTTTAAAAATAATCCAAAAAATGACGAAAATGCAAATGAAACAAAGGACAAAGCCTATCTACTCTGCCCCACGGTGGGCGCCAGAAATGTACACACTAAAATGGTGCACTTATATGAACCATTACATGCAAGGTTGCTCAAGGATGAGGCCTCACAAAGCGGCTCATAGCTCTTTATGCATGGAGTTGCAAGAGACTATGATAAATTTGCTCTCAGCTAGAGCTACAAACTTGTGACCTTGCTAGTCAACCATACAATGAGAGATTCAAATGAAGACAAGGGCAACAATGCCAATATCTCCAAGAATCAAATATGCAATGCAATGCAAATCTAAATGAGAATGCAATCTAAGCTATGAAAAGAAAGTACAATGCAACTAATCTATGAAAGGAAATAACAAGTGTTACAAAGCCTTCCTATTTAAGCTATGTGAGTTACTCTATTGCATAAAAAGAAATCTAAGCTACTATGCCATGATCATGCAAACTAAGCAAAGGAAATATGCAACTAAATGATGTAATGAAATGAAGCAAGTCTTCAATATCTTCAAAAACTCCAAATGCACTTAAAACCTGCAGCATAACATTATCATAAAAATATCGTATGCAAATGAAGGAGAGAGCTCTCCTTTTATAAGAAATGAGGTGAAATGGACCATTGAGATTAAGAGGCAAAAAGACTTAATCAGCGGTGGAGCTTGAAAGAGGAGCAATCCATGTGCACAAGTATCCTCCAATAGGAAAATAGGAGTTGACTTTATGCCCATATGAGACAAAAAGTGTTTTTCTCCTTTTTATAAAATATGAATAATGCTTTATTTGTGCAACTTAGGATAAGAGGAAAAGTGGGGCTTTTTTATTTTATTAAAAGGGGAAGAAATATTTCTTTTAATGAAATAAAGACTTAGGATAAATGGTTAGCCCAAGGATAAAAATCCAATATATGATCGAATTTAAGATTTAATCAAGAAATTGATAATGTTGAAAATATTGATTATTGATAAAATTGATTCAGGATAAATAAATCAAATAAATGGGGCCCAAAGTCTAGGCGACTATTTTAGGGTGCATACAACTCTCAGCTGATAATCAATCAAGTTACTAATTAATACAAAACCAGAGATAACAAGCTCTTTCTAGTTGATGACGTAAAGAAATACTTTGAATTTATCATTCTCTGGTAGTTACTACATGCAGAAGATGGAACAATAGATTCCATGGCTATCTTAGCCTCCATGCTACAACTTGAAGGACATCGATTCTGCTATGACTTTCTGGTGGAAGAATTCCCATTTCTTTCCATTAACTCACCTGATCCTCAGATCATATACACCATCATTACCTCCAATACCTCATACTACTCTCAAATCTATCATAGCCTTCCAAGAAGTGCATTCTGGTATCTACTCATTGCTAATGACTTGATTAAGAGGAGGCTAGATGGTACTCTCCTTAGGTGTCTAGAACATGAGGAATCTAACAAAGCGTTAAGAGAGGTCTATGAAGGTATTTGTGGATCTCACTCAAATGATATTTCCCTGGCTGCAGAGCTCTTGACAGTTGGACACTATTGGTTGGATCCTTTTGTCATCACTACAATATTTGATTCTGAAGCTCCTCAGCTGGCTACTACAAACGGTGATATTCTCAAAGAGCCTCTCAATGCTCTTCACCTGAAGCAACTCTACAACTAGACATTTTGCATTCCTGTATAACAATTTATGATCCTGAAAAAAATTTTAAAAAGCATATAAAGTCTTGAAAAAATCTTTAAAATTGTAAAATGTCCTGAAAAAAATGATCATCCTGGTGAAAACCTAGAAACAAGCACCTTGATGTATCCCAAAAAAAAATTGAAAAGAAAAAAATACAAGAAAAGCAAAAAAATGAAAAGAACAAAAAATAAAAAGAAAAAGAAAAATCGTGCCTTGGTGAAAACTTGGAAACAGGCACCTTGGTAGCAAAAATGAAATAATCTCAAGTGGTGAAAACATGTTAAACAGGTGCTACTTGTAATCAACAATCCATCTATTAACGCGTGGTTGAGCTCGTGTCTCCCTGCATCCATCTCGTTTTCTATTTCCTCGTGTTGTCATGGGCTGGAACTAGTCTTAGTCTTGTACTCAGTTCTTCTCTGTCACCTAGGGGAAATCGTACACCTATCTGAGTTGTCAGTGCTTTATCACTTGGTCGATCTCTTGAGCTTAACCTGAGTCAGTTTATCAGTGTTTCTCAATGGGCAATTTATCACTGACACTACTCGGTGTTTCTCAACACCCCAATCCTATAGTGTTTCTTAACACTACCAATCTGGACATCACTGTATTTTTCAACACATATTGAATCTTGCACTATCCACTGCACACTTGCACTTTGACACTATCACAAAGGTGTTCCTTAACACCCAACACCAATTACATCCTAGAAAATTGAAAATGACTGAGATATGCTAAATTATTTTTTGTGTTCTCTGTTATCATTGATTTTCACTTGATATATTCTAAGGTCGCTCGATGATGTCTACTTGACTAGAGATTCATCACTGGGGGCATAACATGTTTTCTTTGATTTTTGCTTGTGGTGTGATTTCAATGATCCTAAGTTGTCTAATAAACTGGGTGTCTGTAGTAAGAGCCTCCATCGTGATTGGAATGCCACACATACCTCAACCCTCTTTATTCAGACACTTAGGTGAGGTTGGAATTATCTCCTTGTATGTTGCTTGTGTGTAGCATGTACGATGACACTCCTGGTTATCTTGACAGCTTGTGCTTTGATACAAATATTATCTTACAACATTAACTTGGAAACCATGTTCAGGTCATCTCGACGCTCATGTCTCGATGCTTACGTGTGTTTCCTACATCTTATTTGATAAGGTTGTATTCATATCTCCATGGTCGCTCTCGCACCAAGGAAGGTTGTACTGACCCCGATGTCCCAAACGCTCAAATAATGAAAAAAATGAACGGCTACAGGATCAGTGATTTGACTCATCTCTTAGGTTGCATTTCATTCTTATACTATGTTCTAATTTATAGAGCTTGCATATTTATTTAATCGTTATTACCTTACTTTTAATATAAAGTTTCTACACTTTAATTAAAAGAACACATTCACACGTGTACATGTACTTAATCTTGATTAATTAGCAATTAAAAGGAATTTGTGCTTTCAAAAATGTTATTTTGTCTTATCTTACCTAACATCTCGTCTCTTAATCCTCACCACTCATTTCTACCTAACCTTGCATTTCCTTGCATCTTTTTTTGCCTCTTCATCATAGCCACTCATTATTTTGCCTCTTAATCTTCACCCTCCATTTTTTAGGCAATTTCTTTAAAAGGAAGTTTTTCCTTGGCTCAAGGGTTTCATCATAACTTTTGGTGAATTTAACTTTCTTGCATTCTTACATTCTTAAGAGTAATCTTGTTATTTTGAATTCTTATCTTCTAGTTGTTTTCATTATATGCTCACAGCTTCTTGCATCCTCATTCTAGAATACTAGTTGTTTGCATCCATTCTAAATCTCTCATTTCAGCTTGTTAATCTTGCATTCTAGTTTCTTTCTAGCTTGCATTACATTTAGAATCTTCCATTTTAGAGTAGTCAAGTCACTAATCCTTGATGTCAATTTGATGAGCATTCAAAGAAGGATTAAACGTGCTTCAACTAGGAAGCAATAAGCCGCTTTTGAGGATTTAGTTGGCTAATTTGATATGGCCTCTTATAGCTAAATTCTTGAAGTAATGGTTTTTTAGTGTTGATTGCTTTTAAATTTGATACCAATATTTAACCCCACATCCCCCACTAATTATATGTCTTCTTGCTACTCGTGACTTCCGTTGACTCAGATACCACCCCATGGAATATTATACTCGTTTTGGCTTCACCCTGTCACCAATGTGATCACATCTTATGTAGCATGCTCAATCACAATCCAAAGTCTGACATAATTCATAAAAATAGTTTGCCCAGTCAAGGACATTTATTAGCCCTACTGAGAAATCCATTTGTTAGACCATAATCAGAGTTTAGCAACATAATTTTTGCAATCAGAATTCTCACTCAGCCATGACAATGCAATTTCTTAACCAGAGATTAATATCATTCTTTGTGAAATATATTAACCAGTAAAAAGAGCTTAATTCATTTATCATCTAGCCTTTACAAAAAGTGAATAAAACATATTTTCATATTCAAGTTATTTAACATTTATTTATTAATTTTCTATCCTTGACATCCAATCAAACAACTCCCCATGGCTGACCATCTTTCCCACAGCTTTCCTGAAGTGGATAGGATGAGGGATACGACACCAGTTTAGCCCACTAATTGTGGGCCCACTGTTTGTAGAGCTCTATCCTAAAAGGGAGGACTACACCTTAGCTGATAAGTAGATTTCATATATGTTGGCATGTCACCAAGCCACATGCTGTGATAGCAACTGGCAATTAAAGAGGAACAGGCCGGTATGTATAAAGGCAACAACAAATAAACTCTCCAAATTTTGTGGGAAGGGCAACCAATTCAGAAATCAAATTTATTGATGATATCCTCAAGACAGTCATATCTCTCTATTCATCTCTCATATGTTCTCACATCATTCACGTATATGAGATTATGAGACAAATGTTTACACTACATGAATGGTTCTCAAGAAATGAAGAACTAGAATTCTTTCCGAATGTTCTAAGAAAAAATCTTAGTGATAATTCCATGCAAAATCATGTAATGCTCTACAGTTGCTCCTTGTGTGGAGCACCATGTCAGGAATACAGCCAAATACTTTGTCAAGCCTAGTTATCTATTAGAATGCATAGGAAATATCAGCACAGTATTAAAGGAATCAAATAATTATTCATCCCTAAAAGCTTCGCTGATCTTATCATTATATTTACTTGAGGATTAACCTGGTAATTTATAAACAAAAGCACCACCTGGCAGCATTAAAAAAAAGAGCTTACTTGTGGACATGTTTGGTATCCCAGATATCAAAATAACTGCACACATATTTCCCCGTCACTAAAGGTGCATGGTATGTTATGAATTTTGAAAATTAAACATTAAAGGGATCCAGCTTATTTCAACAAAAAAGTTCTCATTATCAGTGCCAATGAGTTTATTATCTTTTACTGGAATACCAATTTTACAAGTGTTCATTAACACATGCATAAAATTTGCTATGTCATCTAGTCTATTTGATTCAGCTTAAACTTCAGATTCCAGTTATTCGCATAAATAAAATTTAGATGCAACCTCCAATCTTCAAAAGCTTTGGAGGGTCTACTTGCTGAATTGTTTGCTGATAATTAACTTTATAAAACTAGTAATAACAAGCATTAATATTGACAGGCGAGTTAAAATAATTCCATTTCCAAAGGGTTGTGGACATCCTCAAAAATTAAGAAACATTGCTTTATTAGCTTGACGCAAGAGAATTAATCAAAAGAACTTGAGCATGGTGGCTGATAATACCAAATATTATTACAGAGATCAAGAAAATTTGCACTTGTAGTTTGAATTTCCTCCAAAGTAAAGGACAGAGATGTCAGAGCAATGACTATCTCAATTTTGAAATAAAGGGGAAATAAATTTCACCAGCTATGATTCTCAGTCATTACTAATACAAGGTCAATAAACCCATTTCTATGAGCATTGGAATATCAAATTTAATTCCACCAATTTAACTTGACAAAAATAGTTTCAGAACCAGGTCAAGCTGTTCTGAAATCATAAAAACATTAATTGCATAAGAGTATTACTCCTCAAGTCTCTTTTATATTTTGAGTTTTAAAAAAATTATTGAGGCATGAATGGAAAAATTCTACCCTGGGGTTCCCAAAGATGTTTTGGCCGCAAGATGAATCAGCATCCTTCTATGATACAATACCCTCTGCTTTTTGTATTTCTGAATGAACTCAATGAGATCAATATCCCCAGATAAAAGCTTTTCATGCAAAATTTCTGATTCATCATCCACTTTTGTTGCAGCTTCTGCATGTGATCAGAAGACCCTTCTATATAAGCTATAGTAATAATCCATCATAAAATGTTCAATATGATGCAATGTTCCTTTAAATTATAGCTCAGAGAATTTCATCACTATCATGATCTTGTAGGAAGATCCACACAAAGCTAAGACACAAGTTCATTCAAGTACATATTCAACATTATGTTAGTTGCATGGTGTGCTTATTCTTTCACTTTCTTAAAACATTCCCTTGGTCAAGATCTTTTAAATCACATATGATATAGCTTTTTAGCATTTACAATTAAAACAGTTTACAGCCCTGAAATTTCAAACTGAAACCTAGCTAGAATTTATCTAATAATCCCAACAAGAGTCAGCACCTAAACACATATCGCTAGCCCTTTCTACAGATTTTACCTTGAAGTCTATCAAGAAGTGCTGAAGAAGAACAAGTTGCACTTATCTCTTTCTCCTGTTTCTGATTTTCCTCAAACCTCTCTCTAGCTGCTGCAAGCTCTGTTGTTCTTATAATAGTACACTGCATTTAAATATAATATCATTAAGACTACATTCATCAATATGCAAAAGATACAAAGACTTAAATATCATATTTAGGATTATAAAATGCATGTATAACTGAAACATGTACATGCAGTTGAGGGTATAAGTCAAGGAAAAAGGCAGAATAAAAGGACTCAAATAATTGCCCATTACGAATGATCTCAAATTTTGACGATCAAAATCCAAATTCAAATGAAATGGAAAGCGGATAAAGATCCTTATGTTGATTGTTATTCCCACATAACCAACGAACTTACATTTTTGTAAAAGTTGTAGGTATAAGAGAATGAGATGTTCTTGACATGCTAGAGAAAATCATAGTTATGTTCATTGTAATTCAATCGTACTCTCTCTCATTATAACACTATGCTGTGTCTCATTCCAAAAATTTTAGTGCCCTCTGACACAAGCCTCTATGAATTCAGAATGATATCCATTGGCTCCTTGCCGATTTTCTCCTAGACGAGAATATTAGAGGAAGCTAGTTTGACATCCTTTGAGTTACATATCTTATTTTTTTCATTTAAAATAAGTAAATTCTGTGCCACAGATAGTTGAAACTTTGAAAGGTTATCATTGAAAAGAGAGTTGCGACCAAAAAAAACTTACCTTATTACTCGTCAAAGCATAAATAGTAATACAAACTTTACATGACAAATGAATCACATTTAGAGAAAAAACTAGAAAAGATTTAAATACTTTGTAAAACATTAAAGACTCTAAAAAAGGGAAAAATCTTAGTGAAATCATGCAATTTAATTATTCATGCTTGAATATTGTATGTTCCATGCTGGCACTTCCCCATTTCCCATCCTCATCCCAATGCTATTGTCCTATTTAAATATCATTTCTAGGATTTCAGGAATTCTTCTGGCTGTTCCTTTTTGCATCCCAGCACTTTCCTGACCCCACCAAAGAGGACACAGTAAAAGATAGAAATAAAGGGAAAACTATACTATTGACCATGCTCTATTTGTGATTTGTGTGGAAGAAATAAATCACTGCCTGAGACCTACCAGTTTAGGTCATACTGCCAAAATCTAAATTTCCACAATTATTCAGGATTGATGAGCAATTAACTTGCCCAAAATATTACAGTTTTTCGCAAAATAGCATTAAAAATTATGAAGAATCCAGTTGCTATACAAGACATTTAATGGGTTGGTTCAAATAAGATTGGCTTGAAAAAATCTCTGGCTACATTTACGAGTTAGACAATGAATCTCATAACTAGATGATGGGCAGCTGTTAGTAGTAGATTGATCTGAGTATATCATCTGCTACATTGCATTTCCTTCCTCATTCTTTCTTATAGAATATGGGGAACTAACTTTTATGGGATAAGTGAAGGTTAACTCAATACGTAGCATAATAACTACTTCCTCTTACCACATTAACTGTGTGTCTCGATTGGGCACAGTTTCCTACAACTTAGATTGAACTTTATTCTATGCCTTCTATAGACTTCTCTCTTGACATTATGATCTTGGCTGATCTAAGTAGAACGTAAAGTAAGAATAAATTTGAGTCCTTCATAATTGTTGTTCTGCTAATTATTCATCCTCTCTTGACCCTAAAGAAGCTGCTTAGACTTTTAGATATACCTATTTTCATCAGAAAACACCTCTTGCCTTTCTTCTTGAAAAACATAGCACGCAAATTACCTTTCTAAGTTGATGATTATGAAACTGTCAAGAGCATCTTTTATAATAAAGGTTTGCTTTTCAATTTTGCAGGTATGCATTATCTTCTTTTGAAAAATAAATTAAGAAGTCTCTTGGGTGGATATTTGGATTGCCACTTTACACGATGTTGAATCTGAATTATTATCAGACAAAAATGTTTATTTTGGAAACTGTCAAGTGCATCTTTTATAATATAGGATTGCTTTTTCAATTTTGCAGGTATGCATTATCTGCTTCTGAAAATAAATTAAGAGGTCTCTTTTGGGTGGATATTTGGACTGCCAATCTACACGATCTTGAATCTGAATTACTGTCAAAAGAATTGTTTGTTTTGAAATATAAATTTAGTGAAGATGGTTTTGTGAGACAAGGAAAAGCGCCTTAGTGGCTTCCTACACAAAACCACACATGAAGTTTCGTGTCCCCTTTTATAATTGAATTAATCAGGAACCTAAATTTTCTCCCATAGGCTAAGTTAAAGAAATGATTAATAATAGTTTAAGTGCCCAATAACTTTAAGTCAACTTGAATATTATTATTTTAGTAAAGTGGTCATCTAAATGGACCATCATAGGGCTTCATGTAATATTTAATTTTAAAAGTGTTTTAAAAAACTTTAGAAGGAAATTTTAGGAGGGAAAAGGAACTTCAAATTAAGAGGCCCAAAGTTGTTGGTCATTTCAATTTCAATTTGGTAGAAAGAGGATTGTCAAAAAAGTGAGAGTTTTAATAAGGTCAATGTTGTTTATGCAATAGTCTTCATAGTTGTTGCTGCAAAGTAGTCATTTATTGCTGCTAAGACCTGCTTCTACAGTCACGTCACTCTGCCAGACGCCATACCCTTTGCGTGATTCCAGGTCAAACCTCCTTTTCTGCCATTTCTAGTCAACATCATACAGTTTCTGTAACACATGCACCTAGACGTACTACAATCAAATCCTACACCCAGTGTTATTTGTAAGTTGATCATTGCAGTTTGGTGAATAATAAATGCTTTTTTTATTGTTCCATCCTAAACAGTCCATGTGTAAGGAATTTTCGCATTAATCTGCATTAATATTTGACAATATTCAGATCACTGTCATTATATAAATTGCAAGGGTTTCAATTAAACATATTGGTCTTTCATTATTGTTACTCAATATTCAACAAAATTTGCTTGTAATTGTTTTTTCTTTCAGCATATTAGCCTTCTTGTAATCTTTCCAGCAAATATAATCAGATGTGATGGTTTCATCATTCAGATTAATATTGTTGCTATTTGATATTCTTGTTTATACCCTATTGTTGCATGGAAAGGAGTCAACACAACTGCATGTTCAATTAAAATTTTGAAAGGGAATATTACATGAAGTCTCTACCATTATTCTATAGGTCTCCATTCCAGTTGAGCTCAATGTTTATCCAATATACTACGTTTCACATGAAGCATTCCCACCCCTCAATCACCCATCCCCAACCATGTCCATGTCCCTATTCTACTATACCATTTGAAAATCATTCTATGTTTTTAGGGACACATCTGTCCTTTTGCATCTTATACCTTTTGTATATCATGTGTGAAAATCTATAAATTGGAAATAGCCTACTTTGCAATTTCTACTCTATACTGTAGACTCATTTTAGTATCCATTCCCATAGCATGTTTTAGTGTATATTTGAGCCAATTCCCTAACCTTAAAACCAATTATCAAGCTACCAAGTACCCCCAACATTACTAACTTTTGTTTCTAAACATTCAGATTTCTTAAGAACCTATATCATCTTGGACTCCAGCAAAGTTGCGGTGGTGGCCAAGCCTATGTCATCTCAAACAATAATACAATCATAGCAGTGAGCTGGTCCCCACCACAATCATGGTAGCATTCATGCATAATGCAACATTTTAAATGATCGTAAATCAACTTCAGTATTTTTTCTTTTAAAATGGCTATCATTGATGCCAGCTCCTTGCATGAGCCATTCCAACCCTTATTCATCTTGGGAATTCTAAAATATTTGGCAATAAACATTTGGAACTTCTCCAATTTATGATTTTAAGCTATTAGCCCATGAGCATTTTCTTGAAGCTTTCTATTCCCTTCCTCCACTACCTAACACTCTACTTACTCATCCATAAGCCTATAAACCCATATCCGTATACTAAATAGCCCCTTGATATCCTTGGCAAGCTCCATGACCCTTATTCCTTCCATTCACCATTACACACACACATTGGTAGAAATTTTGTAGGAAACCCTTGCAATATTTCATTTACCAACACATTTTGCACTTGGGCCACCACACACCCAATCTTTCCAAACTACACATAGGGTGGTTGAAATACCAAGTAAGGATTTGACTAAGGCAAATTCCCCAGCAGTCCCAACATTTTTTCTTGTCCAAGACCAAAGCTAAAAGCCTAGGTCAAATTTCTTCTTGCATGTACATCCAGTCACAAATCTACAAACACTCTACTAAAAAATATGAGATATGTTCAAACAAAGGTTGTCATCATACTATGCAATCCCCAGCAGTCCCAACATTTTTTCTTGTCCAAAACTAAAAGCCTAGGTCTAATTTCTTCTTGCATGTACATCCAGTCAAAAATCTACAAACACTACTAAGAAATATCAAATATGTTCAAACAAAGGTTGCCATCACACCATGCAAGTCACTACCACAACAAAGGTTATCACTATAAATCTAAAACTCTTGTCCAATATGCATTTCTCTTGATCCCACATCTTCCTCATTTATGCACTAGGTGCAACCACACTGGTACAATCAAGACCACAGTGTGGTAGACTGGTAGTCTCTAAATAAATTTCTCCAATTTTCTGCATAGAATTAATCTGACTTCCTACACCCCGTCAAAAGATTTCTTCTGCTCCAAACATTGAATCAAGATGCCATTCTCACTCTTATTCATCTTTTCAGCAATCGCTTTTTATATAATAGTTTTTCTATTTGTTTAAAACCTAGCTATAGTATAGTATCTAGGGAAAGAATGTAGTTTTTAGGAAAATAAACACAATAGCATTGATACAAACCTTTGTTGTTTTCTTAAAAAATACTGAATTTTATATTCCTTGATTTATTTAAAAAATATTAAAGAAGAGGGTTAAAACTTGCTCTACATTTTGGTGAACCAATATGTCAAACTTGTTGGCCTTCTTTTCCTTTAAAGTTTAAACACATAAACACACTACAACTCAAACTTTTTCCCCTCTACCCTCTTTCCATACACACTTCAACATTTATTATCTTTTCTTCTCTATTTGCATCTCTTGCTCATGACCCCTACTTCTTGTAGTTTATGTTTTGCCCATCATAATCCCTCACTCTCCATCATAGTTGCTAGCTCAACCCAATTGTGTCTCTTCCTCTTCTTCATATCAACCCCATTGATGTTCCCAAATTTAATTCTCCCCTTGAAAACCACTTTGACCATGATGCTTACCTAGCCAAGGTTTAATTTGCCAAGTGTTAGATGCTAGATGATGATTTAAAAATTTTCAAGGACTGGATGTAAGCAGCCTTGATGACAGCACCAATCCATCCTCCCTAGTTGATGATTTGCATCTCATGCTTGCATCTAAGAGTTTGGACATCCTTCGATGCATTGGTCAAATTGTACAAGGCTACAAGCCACTGCTCCAAACTCTCTTCCTCAACCAACCTAAGCTCTATATTCTTAAACCTTCCTCTCCACTTTTGCCGAACTGTTTGCTTCTACTTGTGCTTTCCCTACTCCTCCTGCCACCTTCCCAATCGAAACACTTTATTTGTATTCCTAACATAACCCATATGCATGATTCATTCTCTACTATAGATTCTACGTTGCACCTTTCACACTTTCCCAACCCCCATTCTATTGCTTCTTACAACCCCTTCCAAACCCCTATATCCGTTACTTATCCTTCTCAACCCATCACTCACTACATTTTGTCCCACCTTCTAAGCCCCTCCCCTTTATTTAGAATGTCTCTCAACATATGCCCCTTTACTTGAGTGGAACAATTGTGTGCATAAATGTACTTGATTCAATTTGTCATTTGGATTTGTGTAGAAGCTTAGGCCCAACCCTTGACATGTTCTCTTGTAGTGTAATTTGTGTCTGCAAACATTGCAATCAATGAGGTTTCATTCGTGAGGAATCTTGCTTATCTCTTTCTTAATGCTTCCCTTTCCATATAGATAGAAAACTTCAAGATTCAAAGGTTGCCCATTAATTTTTTTTAAGTTTCTACACAGACAAAAAGTATTGTAAAGTGTATAAATATTATCTTTATACCTACACATTGCTTTTGCTTGAAAGTTTCTATATATTCTTCAACAAGAAACTTTGTACATTTCCAGCAATCCTTCAATCCATGAGATGACATATATTCAAAGGATTTTGTGAAACACTTCAATATGATAGATACAAGCACCAGAAAGATACATCCACACAGCCTCCACATAATTGCATCTACTTCGAAGATTTATAAGCTGTTTTAACAAATTCACTTTGTGTACATCTTGCAGCCGCAGCTCTTCCTTGCATTTTGTCAAACCCTCAATGTGCCTTGACTGCATTTTGACAATATGCATGCGGATCAAAGAGCCTTCCACCCTCCAAAAACACTTCATTTCAAAGTTGTAAAAGATGCAAATTTTGTTCCCACTATCGCACAAGCATTGTATAAGGGCCGCAAAAATTTGACTTACACCCACCACTTGCAATAAAGTTTCTAACCATTTTCAACAAACCGCTTTCTTTAAATCTTGATCATTACATTCCTTCAAATAGTATCGCTTTGAGGCATTCAGGTGCGTTGTCCGTGATCCACATTTCGCGTGCATGTGTGTTATTAGAGATCGTTGCAACTACATCAAATAATATCTTTTTGAGGTGCTCGGCCAAATGTCACGTGTTTTATCTATGCTTTCCATGGATTCATTTGTTTGAAGTTTTAAACATTTTAAACATATCCATTTTCCTGCAACTTCTATGCATGTGGTCTTTTAACACCGGATCATGCATACTTTTGTTTTAAAAACCAATAAGAAGGGCATTGAAATTGGGTTTCTCTTCTTTACTCACGACACTAAGTCACCCATGGGACTCGTTGTTTATGCCTCCATATCTTGCATCTATATCTTGTAATGATTGCGCCCATTAAGATGGTAAAACTAGCACACATCTGCTTTGTCTCTGTTTCCACACTTTGCATACACTTGTCTGAGAATGCATTATTGATTCAGAGATCTTTGAGAACTTCCTTGCGGACTTCAATATGGATGCGTTCAGCCTTCGTTTCATTGCGTTCCTTGAGTTGACATGTTTGTGGGCCTTTTGTCAAATAGTTCTGGTGCATTGTCTATGACTCCAGGCTTTGAAAGTACGTCTACAGGAGCATTGCCAACTTATAATTTCTGACAAAAATATGTCATTTGCATGCTTTGATGGGCACTCGCTGTCTTTCCCAAAGTTCCCATTTTGGCGTGTGGGTATGGAGGTCGACCATGGGTGCAATGTTAGGATGTGTCTGGTGCTATGTTTATTAAAAGATCTTGAAATATTCTATGCAAAATCCACTTTGTGCCCATCCTGCTATCATTTCATTTCATTCCTTGAGATGACTGCTGATTGCAGCATTCTGTCAGACACATCGCAGCATGCCATTGCTCTCATAATCTGCATGCATATTGTGCAATATCTAACAAGAATCCCCTTTGATGTGCTCTCATGGACATCTATAACTCGTTCCAAAGTTGTGTAGAATGGTGGGAAACAATTCCAATCGAAATATCTGACAAAATACTTTGATGAATGGTAATTCCCTGCTGCGCAGATTGGGAGAATGTTGGCTAAGGTTGTTGAATAGACTTCAATCTTGCTATCCGCATTCATTTGAAAGTTTCTCAAGTTATTTCTAAAATTCATTCTTTACAATCATTACATTAATAAAACTATGCCTTTTTCTTTTAAGAGCATGGGCATCCTCAATGCCTACATTGATGCCCGTGGCCTGTTCCGAGTTGGAGAAAGAAAGCTGGTCAAGATTGTGGAACGTGGCTCTACTCCTGCTGCTTGCATTTCTTGGAAGTTTGTATCGACTCTCTTAATAAAAAGCTTTTCTGCAAACCTTGAAATCATTGCATTCCATGAAATGACATTTCTTTAAAGTATTTTGTCTTCATGCAGGAACAGAGAGGATGTTGGCAAAAGCTGGAGAGATTATTTTCAATAATTGGGCTTCTTGAGTAGTTAATATAACTACTTTTAATTATAATTTGAATATCCACAACCCACAATTTACATACTTTGTATTCACTTTTTCCAATTCATAACTTATCTTTGCACCCTGTATTCAATTTTCGAAATTCATAACCAGATTATAAGTTAGAGTTTTGATTCCACAATGAATAATTTACTTGCTCCACGTTTACTATTCACCAATGCTAACTTACCTCAACATTCCATTTCACTTTTTGAAACTCATAACTTGATTATGAGTTGTGGATTTTGATTGCACAATGCATTTCTTTTGACTTTTCAAACTCACAACTTAGTTATGAGTTGTGAATCCGTATTGCACAACTTCAATTTTCAAAATATCAAGAAGTGAAAAGTTTTAAATTGAATTTTATTTTCATTTAGTGTATTCACTTCTTTTCCCCCTTTTTAGTGATTTTATCACAACTTCTGACTCGGGAGAAATTTGGGCTTGAAATTTTGACCAGGCAACAAAAATAGGATTTCAATATTTTTTGAATATACCCTCACAAAAAATGCAAGTGTTGAAATCTCATAGATGGTGGAGATATTAACATTTTTGCTACTTTGGACTTTAACGAATATAGGACAAGTTTGTACATAACAAGGCTTGGAGATGATGAGCTTGAGCTGAAACTGCATAAAAGATTTTGACAAGCACACATTTTAAAATAAGCCAAACATTGGATTTAAATACCAAATTTTAAAATTTGAGTGTTTGAAAATTGGGGCAACAAGTAGGTCGGTGCCTACAAAGTTTGCAAAAGAGTTTTACATAAGCAATATTTTGCCATGGTTATCTTCCATAAAGGCTTCCACATAAATTGTGTTTTCTACTCGTGTTGCATAAATGTTGCATCTTATGTGAATGATATTGTGCAATTGATGTAATTGTGATTGTTAAGTTGAAAAGTAAAAGATTGCATTATACCAATTCACCCCCCTCTAAGTATAATCATATACTCAATACTCTTTGATCCACAAAATCATGCAAATCATGTCGATCCTTTGGAAGCCTCCTCTTCTTCTATAGTTGTTCCTTCTACTGTTTTTGATCATTCTATCAGGAATTTTCACTCCATGCAAATCAACTTAAATCCATCACAATAAACTTTCAAATTCGATACTAATTAGAAAAATCAATGTGAATAAAATCTGCAAAAAACTTAGTTTTTAAGTCTAACAATCTCCTCCCATAATACTCCCATTACCAGATGAGTTCTGATTTGAAAACAAATGCAATGAGTTTTTAAGATAATTTACAGTACACAAATAATCATGCAACTACTATAAGATTTTTTGGAAAAATTGGGTATTTAAATGGGATAAAATTTTATTTGAGAAGATGTAAAAAAAAGGATAGAAAAAGAGACAAAACTACACATCTTTTAAAATTTAAAGACATTTCCATAGCAAAGAGATATAGAGAGAAAATAAGTTAAGAGTTTTTAGTCCATAAATTGTCTAAAATAGAGAGTTCAGCCCATGGATTGTCCGAATGTAAAGTTTGTCCTAAATAGCGAAGTACAGTGTAGCATGTAAGCTTTACTAGTAAATGATTCTTTGGTAAATTTTGTAGTTCTATATAGAGTTGATAAAGTTATTGCCAAGCTAATAATAAATATTTCACTAATGCTACTAACAATATTGGATTCCAAATTATTATTAATATCAAAAGAATGTTTAATCATAGAGACTGCATTATCATTACAAACTCTGAAACCTTCCAAAACTTGGTAAGATATCAAAACAGCTACAATAGACATGTTTGCATCCTAGAAGGATAAAAGAAAAAACTATTTTATCACTGAGATTTTCAAGTAGGAAACTTTAAAGAATATATCATCCAAATAAAAATTTAATGAACCAATAAAAGAGAAACCATTTCTCATACAAGGTAGAGTCAAATGGCCATGAATTATGCATTTTCAAAGATTGAAGATACAAAACCAAGTCATATTCAAAATCTTTGCTATTAAACCAAACTTCCAAATTTAGTCAAATTACTGGCATGTCTAAAGTACAAGTAGAAGATAGACACAAAACACATTTTAGGATAGATAAGGATGATAAAATGTTACTAACAATATTGGATTCCAAATTATTATTAATATCAAAAGAATGTTTAATCGTTCAGACTGCACTATCATTACAAACTATGAAACTTTCCAAAACTTAATAAGACATCAAAATAGCTACAATAGAGATATTTGCATCCTAAAAGGATAAAAGAAAAAAATATTTTATCATTGAGATTTTCAAGTAGGAAACTTTAAAGAATATATCATTCAAATAAAAATTTAATGAATCAATAAAAGAAAAACCATTTCTCATACTAGGTAGAGTCAAATGGACATGAATTATGCATTTTCAAAGATTCAAGATACAAAACCAAGTCATATTCAAAATCTTTTCTATTAAACCAAACTTTCAAATTTAGTCAAAGTACTGACTTGTATAAAGTAGAAGTAGAAGATAGACACAGAACACATTTTAGGATAGATATGCATAATATCAAAATAAGCATTTAAAAACACAATGATCAAGATTTTGATATCACAAAGATTAGAAATTTTGGTGCAATATTAGTTTACATATAAACATCAACCCAATATTTTTATGACACCAAGGGAGTTTGTACTACAACTTGAGAGAAGGATAAAATATTAAGACAAGATGATCTACACATAACATTACCTTGTAATGTCCCTTCCCTAGTTTGCCCTAAAATCTCAATTGCACAAGATTAGGGTTAGTGTTTACCATACATAGGGTTTCTTCAATTACATGATTCGTAACTTGAAATCCTGCAACATAGTTAGGGTTCACTCATAATCATATTGTCATGGTTAGATTTATTTAGAAACAATTATGGACAAATCAATAGAGTGCTAATTTTGACATTAAGGTGTCCCAAACATAGAAATGTAGGGTGATTTAACGAGGTGCCCCACATAGGTTTCTTCAATTACGTGATCCATAACTTGAAATCCTGCAACATAGTTAGGGTTCATTCATAATCATGTCATGGTTAGATTTATTTAGAAACCAATATGGACAAATCAATAGAGTGCTTTAAGGTGTCCCAACCATAGAAATGTAGGGTGATTTAACAAGGTGCCCCAGAAACCTCCTACCCTAGGCCCAAGAGCAGATTCCCCCTTGGCCTCATGTAGGCCTTGCCATAAATATAAGGTGGGCTACCTAGTGTGGGGTCCTATCACCATTCTCCTCTACCTCTAATTTAATAAAGTGCTCTAGAAACCTCCTACCCCAAGTCCAAGAGAAAATACATTGTTCCCCCTTGGCCTCATGTGGCCCTTGCCATACATATGAGGTGGGCTACCTAGTGTGGGGTCCTATCACCATTAAATCAAACAACTACATGTGCATATTAACAACTACATGTGCATATTAGGTCATTGATGTCTATATGCATATAAGTCAAAACATAATCATTTAATAAATATTGAAATATATACAAGATCAAACAAGAGTAATCATAAAATATTTATTATTCAACATATACAGAAGATGACACTTATACCAAGAATTGATGTGCCTAAATTGTTTGGTCTTCTCCCTATAATTATTTCTGTCCATGATGAACTTCTTTCTCGTCTGATATCTTCTTTAGAACACCTAATATAATATATAAAACTACTTACCTCATTTGATGATGCCTTTTCTTGTCTCTATTCATTGATGATGGGGAGAATGTGTTTGTCCTTCCTTTCATATATTACTTGATGAAAAAGAGCATCATTTTAAGGGACGTATCTTATGCAAAATGTACCTCTTAAGATACACAAATTGGTTTATTAACAAATCATTTTTACTTTAGGATAATTAGTTATTCAATATACGAATCATCTTTTCTTTGCCGCAATTAATCTTAATCGCTAACTTAGTTGAATATCATTGATTAATTTTTAAATCTCATGATTCCATCTTTGTGTTATTTTCCTTTTGAAATATATAGTAGGAATTAATATTGTTGGCAAATCACCATTTGTCCTTCATTTGATAATTACTAATTCTGAATGCCAACGTACATGTGTGCATTGCCTAATATCTTGTTTAACTATATTAACGGATATTCGCTTACTATATCTAGTCATTCGATCCAAAGTCTACCTATTCAACCTCAGTTTCCATCTTAATTCATCTAATGGTTCGTCGATGAATTATGTTTGATGCTTTCTATAGATACTTCAACCTTACAATCTTAGTCCGGTGAATATTTGCATTAAAGGTTCTCTTCTCCTGGTTTTTCTATAGCAATGAATAGTGTATTTGCCACAACTTATACCAAAGATCATCCATGCAAATTATGTTTCCTGACATGTTTTCTCCAGCACTTGATACATATGTCAATGCTCATAACCAATATTCACTATTTGGTAGACTCAACAAAGGCAATTGTGTTTATATTCTTCATCAATGAATTACAAGTTCTCTATATTAGATTCGATTGAATCAAGACAACCGAATTCGGATTATATAGTGGGCAATCCTTGAATTGTATTGCTATAACTAAGAGCAATCTTCGATATTCTTGGTTTCAATGTCACGGTAATGAAAAGTAGTGGAGGCCTCATTAAATCAGTTTGGAATCGATGATACAAGTGTTCACAGTGATGAGGTGTTGATGTGGTTATCACAAGGATCTCTACGGAAGGCAACGGTAGTGTTAGTGCCACCTAGGACAAAAGAGTAAAGTCTCAATCAGCATTGCCAAAAGCCAATTGACCAATATGCTAATTGAAGTCGACACTCGTTAAGCTCCACAATCTCTAAACCATGAACACTTATATCATCGATTCCAAACTGATTTAAGGAGTGTTAGTGCCACCTAGGACAAAGGAATCAAGTCTCGATCAGCGTTGCCAAAAGCCAATTGACCAATATGCTAATTGAAATCGACACTTGTTAAGTTCCACAATCTGTAAAGTGTGTGGCTTCAATACTAGCCTAATCTTTGTTGCTAGGATATTTAAATGCCACGATTAGTATATTGTCAATCAATATCGGGTTCGTAATTTGAAATGGAGCAAACACACAAATAGCTACCAAGAGTATTTTAACCACTCAAGCATTTATCTTTGATCAAGATCTTTCATATATTATAATTCAACTATTGTGAATGATAGGGATATGACAGTCCTCCCCTGTCAAAAATTGCTTGTCCTCAAGCAATTATATCCAATTTTTAAACCAACGTTTAGGCATTACTCTAATTTTATCTCTAGATCTCTACTTTTGTCTCTAATCAAGACAAGTTTTCTATCACTTGCATAATGGCATGGCTCCCTCATCAAATCATAACAAGGTGTGCTTTTCACACACTAGGGTGGGATTTATGACACACACCTATGACTCCAAATGTAATAATTCTATATCTTCCATTTTACTATATGTTATTCTACATCAACCAAAAATAAAACAAACAAGAAGCATACACATTAATATATAAGCATATCTTAATATTACAATATTTATTTTGGGAATTGGTCATTTTTTTGTTGTCACTACTAAAAGCTGCACCTCCTCAAAGTTCCATTGGTTATCCAGCCCTTCATTCTTTGATTGGATGCTATTGAGATCCCCTTCATCATGTTTTTTTTCTTATGCGGTGTTCCTTTTGTTTCCTTGTCAAGTGTTTATTTATTCTATGGGCTTGACTCCTTTTCCCACATACATGATCAATCTCCCATTTTTCTCCACATTTGAAGCATATATTTTTGTCTCTTCTATACATTTCTTGGCTTCCATATGTCCTGGTTCCCAATTCATTTTGAAATCAAAGCATAATCTTCTCCTCCTTAGTTCCTCTTGGTCATTTTCAGGTTAGAAAGCCCTTTTTTGTTCATCCTTCCCACGGAAGTGTTAATCTTTTTTATGGAGATACTTGGAGTGTGTTTTTTATGCAAATTTTCTGGATCTATCTTTGGGTGAGGGTGTGTCAAATTTCAATGCTTTTTGGATTGCATCTTCCAAGCTTGATGGGTCCAAGGCACTCACCATAATTTTGATCAATTCTTTCAATCCCTCTATGCATAGGTAAGTGAGCCTTTCTTGAGAGATTTCCAGTACCATGATCACCACCCTTTCGAATTTGGAAGCAAATTCTTCTACTATCCCTTCCTACTTAAGTTGGGTTAATTCTTTGAAGTACCATAGTGGATGTATTTGATCAAAAAAATTTATAAGATTTTGTGAATTCATCATAAGTATTTACTTGTTGGTGGCCTTGGGTGATAAGGCCATGGTGCCACCACTCATGGGCTGCCCCTGTCAAGTGGAGCACCGCAAATTTAATGGTGTTTTCTTCTATCATGGGGTTTAATGAGAGATAGGGTCTAACTTCTATACCTATGAATGTGTTGTGATTCTCCTTGATCCCTCAAAGTAAGGAAGGGTTATATTATTTACTCTTTCTTTTAGGTCTTTATCTTGTTATACCTTTCTTTCCTTATTAGAGGTGGCTTTCACCTTGGCATCACAATAATCCTTAAAAGACATATCCCTTCTAAGCTAGGGGTTGATTGTAGAGTATGCCTCTACAATCTTTTCAATATTATTCATCGGAGGGGTGTTTGTTTCTTCTTTCCTAAGTTCCTCCCTAGGTAGGAAGGAAGTTCTTGTTGGCCTAAGATTTTGTACTCTAGGAGAGCCATTATTATTATTTGTGGAATGGTTAGAATTTGTATCCCTCCCATTGTTACTCATATTTTGAATGACTTGAAGGAAGAGTTGATTAGTTCTCCCATTTTCTTCCACGAGAGCTCAAGTAGTTTGAGCTGTTTGTTCCATGAATTCCCTCAACTCATTGCTCATTTGTTCACTCATGGTGGAAGTAAGCTTTCTTCTCTCCCTTTCCAACACCCTTTGAGCCCTTTGGCTATTTCGCATCAACCTCTCATAGGATGGCAAGAAAGATGCTCAGATACCACTTGTAATGTCCCTTCCCTAATTTTCCCTAGAGATTTTCCCTAAAATCAAAATCGCACAATATTAGGGTTAGGGTTTACCATACATAGCATTTCTTCAATTACGTGATTCGTAACTTGAAATCCTAGAACATTGTTAGGGTTCATTCATAAACATAAAGCCATGGTTAGATTTCTTTAGAAACAAATGTAGACAAATCAATCAAGTAATAATTTTAACATTAAGGTGTCCTAGCCATAGAAGTGTAGGGTGATTTGATGAGGTGCCTGAGAAACCTCCTACCTTAAACCCAAGAGCAGATACATTATTCCCCCTTGACCTCATCTAGCCCTTGCCATACATATGAGGTGGGCTACCTAGTGTGGGGTCTTATCACTATTAAATCTAACAGCTACAGGTGCATATTAGGTCATTGATATCTATATGCATATAAGTGAAAACAAAGTCATTTAATAAATATTGAAATATATACAAGGTCAAACAAGAGTAATAATAAAATATTTATTATTCAACATATATAGCATATGACACTTATACAAGAATCGATGTGCCTAAATTGTTTGGTCTTCTCCCTATACTTATCTCTATCAATGATGAACTTCTTTCTCATCTAATATATTCTTTAGAACACCTGATAAAATATATAAAACTGCTTACCTCATCTGATGAAGCCTTTTCTTGTCTCTGTTCGCTGATGATGGGGGGAAATGTGTTCATCCTTTTATAACTTACCTGATGGAAAAGACCATCATTCTAAGGGATGTGTCTTATGCAAAACGTACCTTTAAGATACACATTAATTTATTGACAAATCGTTTTTACTTTAGAATAATCAATTATTCAATATAAGAATCATCATTGCTTTCTCGCCATTAATCTTAATCGTGACTTAGCTGAATATCATCGATTAATTCTAACTCTCATGCTTCCATCTTTGTGTTATTTTCCTTCTGAAATATATAGTAGGAATTAATATTGCTGACAAATCACCATTTGTCCTTAATTTGATAATTACTGATTTTGAATGCCAATGTACATGTGTGCATTGCTTAATATCTTGTTTAACTGTATGTCATGTCCCCATTTTGGCTGACATCGTTTGGCATGACGGATTTGCCTATCATCGACTCTCGTAGGCAAATGGTTTGGAGAGAGGGTCATTATGTTGATCATTTGATTGCATATTGCTGACAGAGCCTACATTCGGTAGAGCCTACATCCAGTTTGGGCCTAAATGCTGTTGTAGTGGAGCCTACATCCAGTTGTAGTGGAGCCTACGTTCAGTCGTAGTTGGGCCTACATTCAATTACGAGACATTTGGGCCTACATTGTTATAATTTTGAGTTGAGAAATGTACTTTATTATTATAATGTTATTTTATTATAAAGTACATTATAATTGGATGTTTCTAGAAGTTCTAGCAACTTCTCAAGGAAAAGAATAAATAGAGGGCTTGGGCTTTCATTTGGACATGCTTGGATTTGAGATTTCTTCTATTTCTTCCATTGTGAAGCAATTTGTAGTCTTTTGGTCTGCAAATATCATTCGATCTTTGGGAACGATCACTCCCCTAGATTGGCATGACTGAGGTAGTGAAATATCTTCTGAAGGGTTGCATGATTAGAGATGGTACTCAGCCATTTCATGTGGATTTCATGTGAAGATTGATTTGAGGGCTTGTATTTGGTTGAATAAGGGTTTCGAATTCATCATTGCATTGGAGAATCAGTTTGTTAAGTTTGGAGATCATTTTTGGTGTATTTTTTGAAAAGTCCATATCAGGGCCTGGACTCATATTTTTGCTCATATCTCATACACCAGCTGGAGATAATTTTTATGCATTTAAGAGGTTATTTATTAACCCTAGGCAATTCTGAATACACCATTTTCGGCAGCCAAAGTCATTGCAAATAATTTATAGCAGGGCCGTACATGTCCGTACTGTACGGCCAATTACAGTACCAGGTACAACAGCAGTTTGTGGGACCAGTTCGGGGTGCAGCTCAATCACTGTTTCATCAGCATTTTGTCACCAATTCATTGCAGCATTTCCAGGTTCTTTCATATTGTTTGGTGTTTGATATTTGATGTCAAAATTGTATTAAAAGTTGCATATTATTAAGCTCTGCTGTAACAGTCTATGTATTATCAGAATTCAGTCAATTGGATCAGTTATTGTCATATTTTGCACATTGTAATCAGACTTGGAATGTTGGTCAATGCATTGATAAGAGTGTTCTATCATTGTTGATGTAATACATTGTATGTGTAGACTAGGATTTGAGCGTGCACCTAAACCTGTTTTGAAAGCCAAAGACAAACAAACGTCATAGCATATAGTCAAATCAAATTCAATGGTAAACAAACTAAAATCAAAGCCACCTCAGTTTAAGCCTAAAACGGATGCGCCCATGCACCGTTTGATATGCTTGGATATAAATGGATGTGGGTGTGCAAACTCAAGCACTTGGAGCATGCAAGATAAATGATTTGAGGATCAAGAAGACCCAAAATGACACAAAATAGGTATGAGGAACCTATTTTGCCTCAAAGGCCTCAAGAACACACAAATATGTAAAGCTAAAAGATGAACCAAGACTGATTAAACAAGAAATGAATCTATGTTAATCCAATTAAGCTAATTTAAATGTGATTTAAGCTTGGAAATGATCTAAAATGATGAGTTTATGCTTATGCTAGAATGAAAATGACATTATAACTTTGCTATTGAGTTTGAGAGTTGAAAGATGAGAGAGGATTGTTTGCTCAAAGAAGTGAGGCTATTTATAGGAAAAGGGAAGGTCTTGGGTTAAAAGGATGAGTCAGAGTTAGGGTTAGGGTTAAGGTTGAGTCAAGGACAAGTGTCCTGACAAGTGTCAAGGGAGGATTGAGTTGAAAGTTTGAGGGCATGTGCACAATTTGGTAAATGTGCCCAAGGCCAAGAGGTGGCAAGGAAGGGATAAGAAGGTCTTAAATGCATAATGAATGCATGTAAGAAAGATAAGGAAGGCTTAAATGCATCCTTAAATGCATTTGCAAGAGGTGGCCAAGAGGTGGCCATCTTTGTTGACTAAGGAGGATGACAAAGAGGAGGTTAGCATAAGTTTTGGTAAACCTTTTGCTAATGGAATGTGACAAGATTAGAAAGGGGATTAGGATTAGGATTAGGAGAAAGGGATGGGCAAGTGGCTTTTGGTGAGATTTAGATATTTATTAAAGGTAAATTTAATAAATATTAAATATCTAGGCTTAGGGTTTGAAGGGACTAGATTAGGGTTTTGACCCATTTAGAGGAAGGTTTAGGACTTTCTAGAAGAGTTTAGTGCTCTTTAGAATTTTGGCCAACTTTGGGATAAAAAATAAATTAAAAATAAATTAATTTATTTTTTAAGTTTTTTGGTCAATTTATTAATTAAATAATTAATAAATTAGGGATAATGTCCAAATGACATTTTTAGGCTAGATTCCTTAATTAAAGATTTTTAATTAAGAGAGAGGGATTTAATGCCATAAAAATAAATTAATTAATTAAATAAATAATTAATTAATAAATGATGATGTCATCAAGGATTTTCAAAAAACAAAAATAATTTATTTTCTGAAGGATTTTTCGGTGTCTACATTTTGCCCCTCTTTGATGCGATGCCGCAAGTGGCATGGCGTCAAAGACAAGAAAACAAGATGCCAAGGCTAGAATCACAAGAAGAGGGTAACGCCCGGGTGGACTAGGAGAAAGAGGATACATGCCCCGGTGGGACAAACTCATGGAAGATGCGCCCAGTGGGACAAGGAAAAAGAGGGATTACGCCCTGGGACAGAGTGTGCCCGGCGGGACGAGGAAGGAAAGGCCTAGGAAGAAAGGGGAGATAAATAACCTCACTTCTAAGAACAAATATGGATGATATGCAAGATGAGATGGAAATGCAAGATGTAAGATGCAGCTATATGATAAATGCAAGGGACCAGATAGCTCCAAGTGCAAACGGGAGTGCACAGCCTAGATTTAATATAGCTATGTTAGAGACCTGCCAAGGATACTAGGATCACGAGGCTTGTCAACAACGTCGCAGAGGACTGACGCTAAACAAACACACAGGGTTGCCCCAACATCACACATGAAGCGCACAGGCGACATGGTGGAACCGATGCTGAAGGAACCACAAACACACAACTGACTCACAGGCAGAAGCGAAAGATCAAAAGACCTTGCCCCAGATTATCCGCACACGCAGCACACCGTGATATAATGAATCGTGGTGACCCTGGTGGGATAATGAGAAGCCAAAAAGATTAACAAGACCCAAAGGACAAAAAAAATCCAAGATCAAAATGATAACTCCAAAAAGACATCCTTTGCCAAGGAGAGAGATTAGGTTTGATTGATGGTGGGAAGATTGGTCGGACAGGAGGAACGATATATCCTCAAGGACCAGGATGGAAGATTAGGTCAGACAGGAGGAACGATATATCCTCAAGGACCCATGGGTTGGTGAGAGAATAAGTGTAGTTGTTCGCTGGCAAAAGCTGAAGTTCAAGGAATAATCAGGATTAGCAAGGATAAGTCGACAATTGATGTTGTTGAAGCACAAGGCCCGAGTGGGACTAAAAGTTTTCTGAGGCTGGGGATGGGACAAGATATTTGATCAAATGTCGCTGCAGGACGGACAAAGGTTATGTACAACAAGGAGGAACGATATGCACAAGGGATATGTACAGAAGCTCAGGATTGGGGATAGGAAGATCACACTCAGCGGGACTCTCACTAGGACGGAGACAAGAAGGATAAATACAGGGAGGAATGCGTTGTACAGGAAAGGGATAAGGATATGGTACAAGATATGGTGCAAAGCTTTGGAATAGGATATGGATTGCAAATGGGTTGGAGGAAGATGGAAGCTGAATGCGTGGAGGATAGGGGAGATGGAACTGCTGGGAGATCTGTTAAGAGATTATGGATGGAGGAAGAGGACGGTAGCTGAAAGGACAACTGAATAGATAAAAAGCTCAGTTTACTATGTTGGCGCCTGTTTGCCAGGTTTTCACCAACATACTTGTCCAAGGCGCTTGAATTGCCAAGTTTTCACCGTTGGACGATTATTTTCTCTTTCTCTTTTCTTTTTCTTTTTTTGTTTTTTTGCTTTTTTTGCTTTTTTGCTTTTTTGATTTTTTGAATTTTTTTGGATTTTCTGATATATGCAGGATCAGGTTCAGGCATAGAACCTCTTCAGATGGATGATGTTGATAGGATCATTCAAGGGCTCACCTTCTGGTGTTGATAGCTGATAGGCTCCCAAGCCAAAGGATGCGGTGACAACATAGGGGCCCAACCAAGTAGGCTCAAACTTGCCTTTCTTTTCTCTATTTGCTAGGACCTTCTGATTTTCTTTAAGAACCATGTCACCGACCTGGAACTGTCTAGGATGGACCTTTTTGTTATAACTCCTTTTGAGTCGATTCTGGTATGCAACCAGGTGATCATAGGCTTGCTGTCTCTTTTCATCTAGCAGATCTAGCTGTGTGAGCCGGGCCACACGATAGTCTTCATCAGTTGTATAGTTCTTCATGGAGATGCGCAAGGATGGAAGCTCGACCTCGATCGGCAGAACGGCTTCAGCACCATATACAAGGGAGTATGGGGTGGTGCCTGTGGGAGTGCGATAAGAAGTGCGATAGGCCCAAAGGGTAGGATTGATTTGGAGGTGCCAGTCACGACCAAAATCATTGACAACCTTCTTGAGGATTTTCAAGATAGTTTTGTTGGTTGCCTCAGCTTGGCCATTTCCTTGAGGGAAATATGGACTGGAGAAACGGTGATGGATGTGGAGTTTGGCACACAGATCATCCACATGCTGGTTTTCAAAAGGTGTGCCATGATCTGTGAAGATGGTAGATGGTATGCCGAAGCGACAAATGATGTGGTAAAGGATGAACTTGGATATTTGGATGCCAGTAGTTAGCGTGAGTGGAATCGCTTCAACCCATTTGGTAAAGTACTCTGTGGCTGTTATGATATACTTGTGTCCATCCGAAGAGAGGGGGGTGATCAAGCCAATGAGGTCGAGGCCCCAACATGAAAAAGGCCACGGTGGTGCAATAGGCTGTAGATCCTGTGCTGGTGCATGTATCAAATTGGCATGCTGTTGACATGGGAGACATTTCTTGACAAATTCACATGCATCATGTTCCATTGTTGGCCAATAATATCCAACTCTAAGCAGCTGCTTTGCTAGAACCATGCCACTCGTGTGGGCACCGCAAATTCCAGCGTGAACTTCTTGTAAGGCCAGGACGGCCTCGTTTGAGTCTAAACATCTAGATAGGACATTATGATACCCGCGACGATATAGGGTGTTGGCTACAAGAGTGTAGCGGGAAGCTCTGCGAATAAGGTTTTGGCATTGGTTATTGGTGAGATGGGGAGATATGATACCATTTTTTAGATATGCATGGATGTCGTGGTACCATGGGGATTGAGGACCAACCAAGACACACACCATGTCTGCATCGGCATTCTCATAAGCTGGTGAATGTAGCTAATCGACTAGAAATTTATACTGTGATGCGTCTCGTGATATTTCCAATAAGGATCCAATGGTTGCCATTGCATCTGCTGCTTTGTTCTGAAGCCTTGGGATCTGATTGAATTGTAGATGTAGGAAATGCTCTTTCAGTTTATCCACCAGTTGCTTGTAGGGTAGCAATTTGTCGTCCTTTGTCTGATATTCATCAAGGACTTGCTTGATAATGAGCTGTGAATCTCCAAAGACTTGTAGTTCTGTGATGTTCCATTGGATAGCTGTTTTGAGACCTAAGATGAGTGCCTCATATTCTGCAATGTTGTTGGTACAGGGGAATCCCAACTTGAATGATTTTGGAATATAGTCACCTTGAGGTGTGACGAATAGGATTCCTGCCCCAGAGCTATGGGATGTGTTGGAACCATCAAAGTATAGTTTCCACATGGGCTGCTCTTCAATCATGCATAAGTGTTCATCAGGGAATTCCATGATTAGTGGATAGGCATCCACCAGTGGTGCTTCTGCTAGTTGATCGGCAATGACTTGCCCTTTGATTGCTTTGCGATCTACATACTGAATGTCAAATTCACTGAGTAACATGACCCATTTTGCCATACGGCCTGTGAGAGTTGTCTTTGATAACAGATACTTAAGAGGGTCCACCTTTGATATGAGCTTGATTGTGTGACTAAGCATGTAATGTCTAAGTTTTTGAGTGGCAAAGACCACTGCTAGGCATGCTTTCTCCATGGGTGAATAGTTAAGCTCATAGCCCACAAGAGTGCGACTGATGTAGTAGACAGCTCGTTCTCTGTTTTCATCATCATGCTGTGCTAGGAGTGCCCCTAGTGCTGTAGCTGTTGTTGAGATGTAAAGGATGAGTGGGCATCCTGGAACTGGTGGTACTAGGATTGGAGCGTTAGCTAGATACTCCTTGAGCTTATCAAAGCTTCTTTGACATATGGGATCCCACTTGAAGTTGGTGTCTTTGCATAAGAGATGTGAGAATGGTTGGCACTTGTCTGCTAGCTGAGAGATGAACCGCCGAACTGATTGAAGCTTGCCCTGTAGGCTTCTAAGCTGTTTGAGATTTCTTGGTGGAGGCATCTCCGTTATTGCTTTTACCTTTTTAGGATCGATCTCTATGCCTCGTCTAGAGACGATGAAGCCTAGAAGCTTGCCAGATGTAACACCAAAGACACATTTCTTAGGATTAAGCTTTAAGCCATAATGATTCAGACGATCAAATACACGCTCTAGGATGTTGAGGTGCTCATCTCTTATTTTAGATTTTGCAAGAATATCGTCCACATAGTCCTCAAGGATCTTGTGGATCATGTCATGGAAGATCGCTGTCATTGCTCTCTGATATGTTGCTCCTGCATTCTTTAGCCCAAATGGCATCATGTTGTAGCAGAAGGTACCCCATGGAGTTGTGAATGCTGTTTTATGTTGATCTGCTTCTGCTATATGAATCTGATTGTAGCCTGAAAATCCATCCATGAGTGATAGCATTTCGTGACCCGCTGTGAGGTCTACAAGCATGTCTATGTTTGGCAATGGGAAGTCATCCTTAGGACATGCCTTGTTCAAGTCCCTGAAATCAGTACAGATTCTGATGTCGCCAGAAGGCTTTGTGACTGGCACCATGTTAGAGATCCACTCTGAATAATCTATTGCTCTGATGATCTTAGCTTGGAGGAGCTTCTCAAGCTCTGCTTTGACGAGCAATGCTACCTTTGGATGCATTTTCCTTAGCTTCTGCTTCACTGGCTTGACGTTTGGATCTACTGATAGATGATGAACAAGAAGGTTTGGATCAAGCCCAGGCATGTGGGCGTATGACCATGCAAAGTTGATGATGGATTCCTTGAGCAAGGCACTGAGAGCGATTTCTTCTCCTTCTGTTAGGTTGACTGCAATGTAGGTGATCCTTGGACATTCTTCTGTTCCCAAGTTGATTGGCTTGGTCTCCTCTATGATGATTGGCGACTGCTCTGGTCTATAATCTTGGATAGGGGGAAGAGGCAAGGCTTCATCTTCTAGCGCCTGAATTGCCAAGTTTTCATTAGAAAATACGCCCTTTATTTTTACTATTTTGGAATCAGAATGTGCCCCAAGGGGGTTTTCACATAAAGACTCATGATGTTCTCTTGCTATTTCATTTTTGTGACTAAAGCTTGCCTCTTCCCCAAAATATCCTTCTGGGTGAAGCTGATAGACAGAGGTTGATGTTGGATCCTGTTTGCTTGCTGGATCTGATGCCCCCATGAATTCTAGGAGTGCTTGTGCGCTTTGGAACTCATCGATGTGTGCGATGCTTGATTGGTCCCAATCTATGAGGTCAGGGTTTGTGAGGGGAAGATCTATGAGGTTAATGGAGAGTTGTTGGAGAACAGAAGTCCCCAGGAGGGTGTCGTCGGCAAAGATATCGTCGTAGGATCGGATGTCTTTCTCTTCGGGGATGTCTTCGATTTCCACGAGGTCATCCTGGCTATTCGAAAAGTTCACGTTGGTCATGTTAGTGCCCGCAGTTGTGGTATTGGGCTCTTGTTCAAGCAGGCGAGGGGTATTAAAGCCAAGTCCTTGCTGTTCTGGATTTTGGGATGGTATGATAGGAAACAAATTTCCGTCCTCTTGTGGTCCTAGACCACCACCTTGATAGTTATAGTGTTCTGTGACATTTTTGTAGGGGATTGGGTATTTCTCTTTGAAGTACTCAAGAAGTTGGGTGTCACGTGATGGGGGATCTTTGTACAACCATTTGTTAATATCTGGATCCATTTCTTTGCTGTTGATGGTACCATGAGACTCAAAAGTCATGTTTCCGATTTGCTTGAGCTTATAATGTTCTTCAACAGGCTTGTTTTGACAACTTGGGCGCCCTTGAGTATGTGGATCACGTGGAAGAGCTCCTACAGCAAATGCATCACTGAGGCTGTATTCGCCACAACCCTGGTTGTTGATCTTGACGGATGATAAGGTGGAAGAGAGGATGGTCTCTGGATCGCGATGGGATCGGGATGAGCTAGCAATAGAAGTACCAATATCGGTTCCAAGACAATGAGTAGAATGAGGGAAAGATGCTTCCATCGCAAGGCAGTATGCGAAGGGGTTAGGGTCAGCGTGGATGGTAACCTCAGTGCCTTGATGTGGAAACTTGATGCACTGATGGTAAGTAGATGGTACGGCCTTAATGGAATGGATCCATGGACGACCGAGGAGGATATTGAACGGTAGGTCAAGATCAACAACGTGGCAGAGAGTATCTTGCGTTGCTGGGCCTAGTTGGATAGGCAAAGTTATAGTACCTTCAGAGGTACGCTCCAAGTTATCATATGCTTTGATAGTGATTTGCTCATGTTGTATGTCGGCCTCCGTGAACCCGATCTTCTTGATGAATTTTAATGTGCACAAGTTGAGGGCTGAGCCATTATCCACTAGAACTCGTTTGATGGCGAAATCTCTGACCATGACAGCAATGCGGAGAGGGAGAGTATGGTCAGGAGCGACATCTGGTATATCAGATTCTTTGAAGGATAAGGCACATGCTGCTGATAGGTGTCCCACAAGAGTTTCAAACTGAGTTGTGTTAATGTTCGTGGGGACATGACCTTCCTTTAGAGCTTTGTCCAAGATCTCTTGATGAATGGGTGATGTGCGGAGCAAATCCAAGATAGATATTTGGGCTGGCATGTTCCCAAGATGCTCTATGATATTGTATTGTGCTCTTGGTGCATTATGCTGTGTTGTGCGTGCATTTGATGTTGGCCTGGTGTTAGACTGTGCTGTGGATGCAGTAGATGTTGGCCTTGGAGGAACAGCTGACCTCAGAGGAGCACCGGCAACAGTTATCCTACCACTGCGGGTAGTTGCAGCACATTGTTGATCTGGCCCTCTGACGTGGATGGTATTGATGGTGGGCTCATCTTGGATGGGCTCAACTTGAGTTATGCATCCGACATACTTGTCATAGTTGATGTAAGCCGCTGTGTGATCTTCTTGCTTGCCTTTGCCACGATTTTGGGGCTGATTGGCGTTGGCTTGATTCTTCCCGGTATCGTGCTGAGGGAACACATTTTGATATATTTGTAAACCGGCGTTGGGTGAAGCTTGAGCTGGTGCATCGACCTGGATTTCCTTGCGATCAATGAGGTCCTGGATGTAGTTCTTAAGCCGCATGCACTTCAATGTAGTGTGTCCTTTCACACGATGGTAATCACAGTATTCATGTTCTTTATACCAATCAGACTTTGGTGCGTTGTCATCCTTCTGTGGGATGGGCGGATATGTGATCATATTTGCCTTGGCTAGCCGATAAAAGATCTGATCCAGAGGCTCACCCAAAGGTGTGAAAGTCCTCTTTGGATTGTTCTGATTGTTGGGTTTGTTCTGCCTTGGGGCAACGTTAACTGCGTTAACAGGATTGCCTTGACGTGCTGGCTGTTGCTGTTGGTATTGCTGCTGATACTGTTGCATAGGTGGTTGATGAGCTTGAGGAGGCTGCTGATAAATAGGTGCTTGATATGCGGGAGCTGGTGGTTGCTGATAGATGGGCGCTTGTGGCGGTTGGTATGTTTGAACTGGTGTAGGACTAGCCACAACGAATTGTACATTCTTAGTGTCAGTGGCTCCATCTGTAACAACATTCTTGTTACGATTCCAGTAACGGGATTTATCATTGTTGGGTTTGTTTTTGGAATCATCCTTGAAGTGACGAATAGTTCCTTCGTCTAGGAGAGCTTTCTCGATGCCTATGCCCTTGCTCTTGATGTCTTGGTATGTCTGGAGACAATTCATTCGCATGTGATGGGATAGCTTTGGATGCAGGTTATCAATGAAGATCTTTGTTAGATGCTTCTCTGGCGGCTGATATGATAACCTGGTTGTAAGATTCTGCCATCTTTGCAGGTATTCTGCAAGGCTTTCTCCGTCTTTCTGCTTTGAGTTGCATAGGTCTAGCAAGGACAACTCATTCTCCACATTATGGGCATAGTGTGTGATGAACTTCTCAGAGAGTTCAGCAAAGGTTTTTATTGTCCCATGTGGTATTTTATAAAACCACTCAACAGCAGTTCCTCCCAAGCTCTTGGGAAACAGGCGCAGGAGATAGTTATCACTGTAAGCCACTTCTTGGCACGCCATGTAGAACTCTTTGATATGATTTACTGGATCTCCTTTCCCCCGATACTTGTCGAACTTGGGCATCTCAAAATGCTTGGGGAAAGGGATAGTTGCTATGGACCGATCGAAGGGATATGAGCACACCTCTTCGAACTTGTATGTTTTATTCTCTGTTCCACTTTGTAGCTCTTTTAGAGCATTTTTCATTGCTTCCCACTCAGCATTGAGTGGCGAGGGAACTGGAACTTCTGCTTGTGATGGAAGCTGTGGAACTGGATATGGCGCTTGCTGTGGATAAATGGGTTGGAACTGATTTTGGGGCAATGGTTGCTGGGGATATTGCTGGTGTGGCATGGGGGGATATTGTGGTAAATGATATGGAACCGCTTGATGTTGTTGGGCTGCTTGCTGTTGTTGAACTGGCGGTTGTTGTGGGACTGCTTGTTGATATTGAACATTTGAAACTTGCTGTTGTAACTGATGGGTGGGAACTTGTTGTTGGGGGATGATAGGGATTTGTTGCTGGGGCTGATAGCAAGGGACTTGCTGTTGTTGAGGAATGATGGGTGTTTGCTGAAATGAGACATGTGGTTGCTGTGGGGGAGGCTGTTGGAACGATGCTGCTTGCGGGTATGATGGTGGTAGTTGCTGAGGTTGGCTTTGGGTTTGGCTGATATAAGCTGGGTGCATGCCTGCGTTACTTAGAGGTGGAACAGACGTGGGGAAGCTAGAAGCAAAAGGTGATGGGGTAAGATAGCTGGGGAAAGTTGGCTGTTGAGGTGGTGGAACTTGCTGGAAGGTATTTGGGATTTGGGACAAATAGCTTGAAGTCGGCGGTGGTTGGGGTAGTTGCTGCTGTGCTGCTTGGGCGAAGGCGGTTTGTTGACTTGCAACCATAGATGTAGGGGATTGAGATGGAATTCCCCATGCCTTCATTTCTTCTTGTGTAAGGCCCCACTGAGAGCTTGTGTTAGGGTGCACTACAGCGGATGATGGAATGGTAGGAGCAACGGGAGCTTGGGACACGAATGATGGTTGAGAGAAAGGAGCTTGTTGAGGTTGTGGTTGAGCGGATGCTTGTGAGGAGGAAAATGAAAGAAACACCCAAGAGAAAGATGAGGTTGGAATAGGAAGCGATTGTGCTAACCCCAAAGAAGAAGGTACGGGTACTTGGGGGATGAAGGGTGACGGTGCTCCTTTGATGGTGAAAGGCGTTGCTTGACTTGCGGATGGTGGCGAAGCTTTTGGTGTAAAAGCTTGTGTGAGAGGTGGAAGCTGACTTTGGTTTAAGTGTTGGTTTTGGGCTTGGGCAGCCATAGCAGATGATGAAGCAAAAGGGGTATGAGATGGAGCGGATGGTGCTGCAGCTTGTGTCGTGGGACTGGTGAGGCTTCCTTGCAAGAAAAGGGGAATGGTGGAAAGCTCTTGGGGTGTTTGCATGATAGGATCGGGGAATGGTTGGTCAAACGGAGAATACGCTTGTGCTGGAACCTGGATAGTTTTGATGGGGATGCGTGGATAGAGAGATGGTGGGATGGAGGTACTTTCTGGCAGATAGTGGGCAAACGTGCTTTGCTGATGTTGCGGTACAAGGGCATTGGTCGCTGGTGGGCTTTCTGGAGGATTTACAAATGCTTGGTTTGCCAAGGGGGATGAAGGGATGTTTGGATCTTCACATGGGTTACTGGCTTGGATCTGGGGATTGTAGGTCATCATGGCATTGGTGAAAAGTTTGGGATCGGATGAGGTTGTTGGTGGATAAGGATTCATGCTTCTTCTTTTCCGAGATCTGGTCTCAACAAGCATGGAGATGCAAGTGCTAAATGGATGCAAGATGTTTGGCTAAAAGATGTTGATGGATGCAAAGTTGATGAACTTCTAAAGATGATGACTTCTAAGATGCAAATGCAAAGATGGATCAAGATGGCGATGATGGAAGCTGGATGGAACGGATATGGATCAAGACGGTGGAGGAAAGATAGGTTGCTGGTGGAAAGCTGGTGAAAGATTACTGAGTGGTCAACAAATGAGCTGCTATTTTTCCCAAATGGAGGATCAGAGATATGATGGGGTCAACCTAGGATAGACTGATGATCTTCGGTCAACAAGTTTCTTATCAATACACTCCAATCTCTTGCTCGAGATGATGGCTATGCAAGGACAAGGTTTGATTTCTTTATGACAACACGTTGTGTCAAAAAGAGGATGATGGTCTCTGATCTTGGATATGGGATAGGAACAACTCAAAAAGGTAGAACACTAAGTGTTGGTGGGTCTCTGGATTTGGAACAAGGATGATGGATCTGCTGGAAAGATATGAAAAGCTGATGGAGGGATGCTGGTGGAAAAGGTGGTGAAGGGACAATGCTCTATCTAAAGGGATAATGCAAATGACAAGGATTGATTCTAGAATGCTGGTAGGAAGATGAATGCAAATGCAACTTTTATGATGTTCTGAAATGCAACTAAGGTTTTGATGCTGATGCAAAGGGTGAAACTAGGATGAAACTAAGATGCAAGGCTGTTGAGACAAGGTTTCAAGATCTGAAGATGGAACAAGACATGAACAAGGATTTGGCTAATCTTCTGGCTCAAGGTTGACAAAGTGATGGTTAACTCGGAAACGGAAGGCGAACTGTTTGATGCGGGCGTTATGGGCAATGTTCTCAAGTCTGGCTTGGGACTTCTCTTCTGCTTGGGTTGCTTGGATAATGGATTGATAGGTCTTGGTGTTCTTCTTGATAACTTTTCGCTCTTGATAGGCTTGGGATTTGGGCAACTTTGCTTTAGGATGTTTGTTCTTGCTGGGCATCACTTGGAAAAGAGGCTTCTGATTTTGAGGCAAAGGTTTCCAATGGCAAAAGTTAAAGTCAAAGCAATCTCCGCAAGGGACAAAGCAACCCTGCGGGATACAAACAAAGGCAACTGACTCTGACAAAGCTTTGAAAGTGTATGTTTCAACAAGTGTTTTCACGGAGTCTTTGACTGTCAAGCACTTCAAACAGATCTACCTAAGGAAGGTGAGTATCAAAATCGCTTGCCCACAGCTTGGTATCCCCCAGAAGGGAATACAAATGGTGAGTAATCTTGAGGCGACCCGGTAAACCCCTTGGAATCGGTCCTTGCACAAGGATTTTGATACTTTCGGATGTAGATAGGGTAGCCTCTATTTTATCAGGTTTTTAATAGTTCCGTGGAGTCTCCATACCCGGTTATGCTGATCATCCGTGACTCACTTAAGAGCCTTGCCAATAATGCTGAGGGAGAGGAATGTTTACCATCCCCAGACACGTGTTTGGCACGAACGCCCGGCGATTAGGAGATATAAGTGATTCTTTTGGACTTCACTTATTTGTATACCGGCCGGGGGGGGATACCAGTTTGAGGTCGTTCTCCGAGGAGGAAGCGCTTCTCCTTGGACAGGCCTCGCTAAAAGCAGAACAGGTGAACTTGTCCAAGTTCAAATGTTCCACGTTGCTTACTCTAACAAGGTTTATGCAAAAATTTGAAAAACTCCTACATGCACATCAAGCAGATTTTGTTCATTTTCCCAAATTTGATTAAGTGATGTTTGAACTTTGAAATGAAGACATTCGTGATTAGATTTTGATTTGTTCTTTTCCTCAAAATGTAAATGAATTGAACGTTTGCAAGTTCTTTCTTTTTGTGCATTCAAGATTTGATTAGCGAGTTGATTTAAGAACTTTGAAAAAGCTTTATTTTATCCCTTAGATCACTCAAGATTGAATTTGTTTGCTTGCTTTGGAATTTGAAACGAGATAGGGAATAGAGTTGTTTGTTTCCTTTAGTGCATTCGAGATTTGGTTTGATTTTCAAATTGACAATGACACTCTAGGACCTAAGTTCATTTCCTTAAGTTTCATTCAAGATTGAGTTTGACCTTTGCTGTAATAAAAGAAGTGAAAAACCAGTCCCAAGCAAAAACAAAAAAGCGACACTGTCCAGCTTATAGGCGACGCTGGAAAGTGCAGAAGCGACATTTGATTCTTACAGGCGACATACTGTACCTCAAAAGGCGACAGATAAAAATGCAGAGGCGTGATTTCTTTTGTTACAGGCGTGATTTCTTTTGTCACAGGCGTGATTTTATTACAAGAAGGCGACAGAAGAGAAACTCTGGGACAAAACAGAAGTTATCGATCACAGGAAAATTTCAGTTATGCAGGCGTGAAAACAGAGTTCATAGGCGTCATTTCTTTCCTCAAAGGCGTGATTTCATTGCAAGAAGGTGTGACTGGATTGTTTGTAGGCGACATTTCTTTTGATGAAGGCGACATTTCTTTGTTTGAAGGCGACATTTAATTGCTGTAGGCATCATTTCTTTTCATGAAGGCGACATTTCTTTTATTTCCTGCAAAATACAAGCATATAAAGTATAATTTCATCAAAATGATTGTGGTTTGACGTCCCACCGGGCGTGCCAGAATGTAGACTAGGATTTGAGCATGCACCTAAACCTGTTTTGAAGGCCAAAGACAAACAAACGTCATAGCATATAGTCAAATCAAATTCAATGGTAAACAAACTAAAATCAAAGCCACCTCAGTTTAAGCCTAAAACGGATGCGCCCATGCACCGTTTGATATGCTTGGATATAAATGGATGTGGGTGTGCAAACTCAAGCACTTGGAGCATGCAAGATAAATGATTTGAGGATCAAGAAGACCCAAAATGACACAAAATAGGTATGAGGAACCTATTTTGCCTCAAAGGCCTCAAGAACACACAAATATGTAAAGCTAAAAGATGAACCAAGACTGATTAAACAAGAAATGAATCTATGTTAATCCAATTAAGCTAATTTAAATGTGATTTAAGCTTGGAAATGATCTAAAATGATGAGTTTATGCTTATGCTAGAATGAAAATGACATTATAACTTTGCTATTGAGTTTGAGAGTTGAAAGATGAGAGAGGATTGTTTGCTCAAAGAAGTGAGGCTATTTATAGGAAAAGGGAAGGTCTTGGGTTAAAAGGATGAGTCAGAGTTAAGGCTAGGGTTAAGGTTGAGTCAAGGACAAGTGTCCTGACAAGTGTCAAGGGAGGATTGAGTTGAAAGTTTGAGGGCATGTGCACAATTTGGTAAATGTGCCCAAGGCCAAGAGGTGGCAAGGAAGGGATAAGAAGGTCTTAAATGCATAATGAATGCATGTAAGAAAGATAAGGAAGGCTTAAATGCATCCTTAAATGCATTTGCAAGAGGTGGCCAAGAGGTGGCCATCTTTGTTGACTAAGGAGGATGACAAAGAGGAGGTTAGCATAAGTTTTGGTAAACCTTTTGCTAATGGAATGTGACAAGATTAGAAAGGGGATTAGGATTAGGATTAGGAGAAAGGGATGGGCAAGTGGCTTTTGGTGAGATTTAGATATTTATTAAAGGTAAATTTAATAAATATTAAATATCTAGGCTTAGGGTTTGAAGGGACTAGATTAGGGTTTTGACCCATTTAGAGGAAGGTTTAGGACTTTCTAGAAGAGTTTAGTGCTCTTTAGAATTTTGGCCAACTTTGGGATAAAAAATAAATTAAAAATAAATTAATTTATTTTTTAAGTTTTTTGGTCAATTTATTAATTAAATAATTAATAAATTAGGGATAATGTCCAAATGACATTTTTAGGCTAGATTCCTTAATTAAAGATTTTTAATTAAGAGAGAGGGATTTAATGCCATAAAAATAAATTAATTAATTAAATAAATAATTAATTAATAAATGATGATGTCATCAAGGATTTTCAGAAAACAAAAATAATTTATTTTCTGAAGGATTTTTCGGTGTCTACATTTTGCCCCTCTTTGATGCGATGCCGCAAGTGGCATGGCGTCAAAGACAAGAAAACAAGATGCCAAGGCTAGAATCACAAGAAGAGGGTAACGCCCGGGTGGACTAGGAGAAAGAGGATACATGCCCCGGTGGGACAAACTCATGGAAGATGCGCCCAGTGGGACAAGGAAAAAGAGGGATTACGCCCTGGGACAGAGTGTGCCCGGCGGGACGAGGAAGGAAAGGCCTAGGAAGAAAGGGGAGATAAATAACCTCACTTCTAAGAACAAATATGGATGATATGCAAGATGAGATGGAAATGCAAGATGTAAGATGCAGCTATATGATAAATGCAAGGGACCAGATAGCTCCAAGTGCAAACGGGAGTGCACAGCCTAGATTTAATATAGCTATGTTAGAGACCTGCCAAGGATACTAGGATCACGAGGCTTGTCAACAACGTCGCAGAGGACTGACGCTAAACAAACACACAGGGTTGCCCCAACATCACACATGAAGCGCACAGGCGACATGGTGGAACCGATGCTGAAGGAACCACAAACACACAACTGACTCACAGGCAGAAGCGAAAGATCAAAAGACCTTGCCCCAGATTATCCGCACACGCAGCACACCGTGATATAATGAATCGTGGTGACCCTGGTGGGATAATGAGAAGCCAAAAAGATTAACAAGACCCAAAGGACAAAAAAAATCCAAGATCAAAATGATAACTCCAAAAAGACATCCTTTGCCAAGGAGAGAGATTAGGTTTGATTGATGGTGGGAAGATTGGTCGGACAGGAGGAACGATATATCCTCAAGGACCAGGATGGAAGATTAGGTCAGACAGGAGGAACGATATATCCTCAAGGACCCATGGGTTGGTGAGAGAATAAGTGTAGTTGTTCGCTGGCAAAAGCTGAAGTTCAAGGAATAATCAGGATTAGCAAGGATAAGTCGACAATTGATGTTGTTGAAGCACAAGGCCCGAGTGGGACTAAAAGTTTTCTGAGGCTGGGGATGGGACAAGATATTTGATCAAATGTCGCTGCAGGACGGACAAAGGTTATGTACAACAAGGAGGAACGATATGCACAAGGGATATGTACAGAAGCTCAGGATTGGGGATAGGAAGATCACACTCAGCGGGACTCTCACTAGGACGGAGACAAGAAGGATAAATACAGGGAGGAATGCGTTGTACAGGAAAGGGATAAGGATATGGTACAAGATATGGTGCAAAGCTTTGGAATAGGATATGGATTGCAAATGGGTTGGAGGAAGATGGAAGCTGAATGCGTGGAGGATAGGGGAGATGGAACTGCTGGGAGATCTGTTAAGAGATTATGGATGGAGGAAGAGGACGGTAGCTGAAAGGACAACTGAATAGATAAAAAGCTCAGTTTACTATGTTGGCGCCTGTTTGCCAGGTTTTCACCAACATACTTGTCCAAGGCGCTTGAATTGCCAAGTTTTCACCGTTGGACGATTATTTTCTCTTTCTCTTTTCTTTTTCTTTTTTTGTTTTTTTGCTTTTTTTGCTTTTTTGCTTTTTTGATTTTTTGAATTTTTTTGGATTTTCTGATATATGCAGGATCAGGTTCAGGCATAGAACCTCTTCAGATGGATGATGTTGATAGGATCATTCAAGGGCTCACCTTCTGGTGTTGATAGCTGATAGGCTCCCAAGCCAAAGGATGCGGTGACAACATAGGGGCCCAACCAAGTAGGCTCAAACTTGCCTTTCTTTTCTCTATTTGCTAGGACCTTCTGATTTTCTTTAAGAACCATGTCACCGACCTGGAACTGTCTAGGATGGACCTTTTTGTTATAACTCCTTTTGAGTCGATTCTGGTATGCAACCAGGTGATCATAGGCTTGCTGTCTCTTTTCATCTAGCAGATCTAGCTGTGTGAGCCGGGCCACACGATAGTCTTCATCAGTTGTATAGTTCTTCATGGAGATGCGCAAGGATGGAAGCTCGACCTCGATCGGCAGAACGGCTTCAGCACCATATACAAGGGAGTATGGGGTGGTGCCTGTGGGAGTGCGATAAGAAGTGCGATAGGCCCAAAGGGTAGGATTGATTTGGAGGTGCCAGTCACGACCAAAATCATTGACAACCTTCTTGAGGATTTTCAAGATAGTTTTGTTGGTTGCCTCAGCTTGGCCATTTCCTTGAGGGAAATATGGACTGGAGAAACGGTGATGGATGTGGAGTTTGGCACACAGATCATCCACATGCTGGTTTTCAAAAGGTGTGCCATGATCTGTGAAGATGGTAGATGGTATGCCGAAGCGACAAATGATGTGGTAAAGGATGAACTTGGATATTTGGATGCCAGTAGTTAGCGTGAGTGGAATCGCTTCAACCCATTTGGTAAAGTACTCTGTGGCTGTTATGATATACTTGTGTCCATCCGAAGAGAGGGGGGTGATCAAGCCAATGAGGTCGAGGCCCCAACATGAAAAAGGCCACGGTGGTGCAATAGGCTGTAGATCCTGTGCTGGTGCATGTATCAAATTGGCATGCTGTTGACATGGGAGACATTTCTTGACAAATTCACATGCATCATGTTCCATTGTTGGCCAATAATATCCAACTCTAAGCAGCTGCTTTGCTAGAACCATGCCACTCGTGTGGGCACCGCAAATTCCAGCGTGAACTTCTTGTAAGGCCAGGACGGCCTCGTTTGAGTCTAAACATCTAGATAGGACATTATGATACCCGCGACGATATAGGGTGTTGGCTACAAGAGTGTAGCGGGAAGCTCTGCGAATAAGGTTTTGGCATTGGTTATTGGTGAGATGGGGAGATATGATACCATTTTTTAGATATGCATGGATGTCGTGGTACCATGGGGATTGAGGACCAACCAAGACACACACCATGTCTGCATCGGCATTCTCATAAGCTGGTGAATGTAGCTAATCGACTAGAAATTTATACTGTGATGCGTCTCGTGATATTTCCAATAAGGATCCAATGGTTGCCATTGCATCTGCTGCTTTGTTCTGAAGCCTTGGGATCTGATTGAATTGTAGATGTAGGAAATGCTCTTTCAGTTTATCCACCAGTTGCTTGTAGGGTAGCAATTTGTCGTCCTTTGTCTGATATTCATCAAGGACTTGCTTGATAATGAGCTGTGAATCTCCAAAGACTTGTAGTTCTGTGATGTTCCATTGGATAGCTGTTTTGAGACCTAAGATGAGTGCCTCATATTCTGCAATGTTGTTGGTACAGGGGAATCCCAACTTGAATGATTTTGGAATATAGTCACCTTGAGGTGTGACGAATAGGATTCCTGCCCCAGAGCTATGGGATGTGTTGGAACCATCAAAGTATAGTTTCCACATGGGCTGCTCTTCAATCATGCATAAGTGTTCATCAGGGAATTCCATGATTAGTGGATAGGCATCCACCAGTGGTGCTTCTGCTAGTTGATCGGCAATGACTTGCCCTTTGATTGCTTTGCGATCTACATACTGAATGTCAAATTCACTGAGTAACATGACCCATTTTGCCATACGGCCTGTGAGAGTTGTCTTTGATAACAGATACTTAAGAGGGTCCACCTTTGATATGAGCTTGATTGTGTGACTAAGCATGTAATGTCTAAGTTTTTGAGTGGCAAAGACCACTGCTAGGCATGCTTTCTCCATGGGTGAATAGTTAAGCTCATAGCCCACAAGAGTGCGACTGATGTAGTAGACAGCTCGTTCTCTGTTTTCATCATCATGCTGTGCTAGGAGTGCCCCTAGTGCTGTAGCTGTTGTTGAGATGTAAAGGATGAGTGGGCATCCTGGAACTGGTGGTACTAGGATTGGAGCGTTAGCTAGATACTCCTTGAGCTTATCAAAGCTTCTTTGACATATGGGATCCCACTTGAAGTTGGTGTCTTTGCATAAGAGATGTGAGAATGGTTGGCACTTGTCTGCTAGCTGAGAGATGAACCGCCGAACTGATTGAAGCTTGCCCTGTAGGCTTCTAAGCTGTTTGAGATTTCTTGGTGGAGGCATCTCCGTTATTGCTTTTACCTTTTTAGGATCGATCTCTATGCCTCGTCTAGAGACGATGAAGCCTAGAAGCTTGCCAGATGTAACACCAAAGACACATTTCTTAGGATTAAGCTTTAAGCCATAATGATTCAGACGATCAAATACACGCTCTAGGATGTTGAGGTGCTCATCTCTTATTTTAGATTTTGCAAGAATATCGTCCACATAGTCCTCAAGGATCTTGTGGATCATGTCATGGAAGATCGCTGTCATTGCTCTCTGATATGTTGCTCCTGCATTCTTTAGCCCAAATGGCATCATGTTGTAGCAGAAGGTACCCCATGGAGTTGTGAATGCTGTTTTATGTTGATCTGCTTCTGCTATATGAATCTGATTGTAGCCTGAAAATCCATCCATGAGTGATAGCATTTCGTGACCCGCTGTGAGGTCTACAAGCATGTCTATGTTTGGCAATGGGAAGTCATCCTTAGGACATGCCTTGTTCAAGTCCCTGAAATCAGTACAGATTCTGATGTCGCCAGAAGGCTTTGTGACTGGCACCATGTTAGAGATCCACTCTGAATAATCTATTGCTCTGATGATCTTAGCTTGGAGGAGCTTCTCAAGCTCTGCTTTGACGAGCAATGCTACCTTTGGATGCATTTTCCTTAGCTTCTGCTTCACTGGCTTGACGTTTGGATCTACTGATAGATGATGAACAAGAAGGTTTGGATCAAGCCCAGGCATGTGGGCGTATGACCATGCAAAGTTGATGATGGATTCCTTGAGCAAGGCACTGAGAGCGATTTCTTCTCCTTCTGTTAGGTTGACTGCAATGTAGGTGATCCTTGGACATTCTTCTGTTCCCAAGTTGATTGGCTTGGTCTCCTCTATGATGATTGGCGACTGCTCTGGTCTATAATCTTGGATAGGGGGAAGAGGCAAGGCTTCATCTTCTAGCGCCTGAATTGCCAAGTTTTCATTAGAAAATACGCCCTTTATTTTTACTATTTTGGAATCAGAATGTGCCCCAAGGGGGTTTTCACATAAAGACTCATGATGTTCTCTTGCTATTTCATTTTTGTGACTAAAGCTTGCCTCTTCCCCAAAATATCCTTCTGGGTGAAGCTGATAGACAGAGGTTGATGTTGGATCCTGTTTGCTTGCTGGATCTGATGCCCCCATGAATTCTAGGAGTGCTTGTGCGCTTTGGAACTCATCGATGTGTGCGATGCTTGATTGGTCCCAATCTATGAGGTCAGGGTTTGTGAGGGGAAGATCTATGAGGTTAATGGAGAGTTGTTGGAGAACAGAAGTCCCCAGGAGGGTGTCGTCGGCAAAGATATCGTCGTAGGATCGGATGTCTTTCTCTTCGGGGATGTCTTCGATTTCCACGAGGTCATCCTGGCTATTCGAAAAGTTCACGTTGGTCATGTTAGTGCCCGCAGTTGTGGTATTGGGCTCTTGTTCAAGCAGGCGAGGGGTATTAAAGCCAAGTCCTTGCTGTTCTGGATTTTGGGATGGTATGATAGGAAACAAATTTCCGTCCTCTTGTGGTCCTAGACCACCACCTTGATAGTTATAGTGTTCTGTGACATTTTTGTAGGGGATTGGGTATTTCTCTTTGAAGTACTCAAGAAGTTGGGTGTCACGTGATGGGGGATCTTTGTACAACCATTTGTTAATATCTGGATCCATTTCTTTGCTGTTGATGGTACCATGAGACTCAAAAGTCATGTTTCCGATTTGCTTGAGCTTATAATGTTCTTCAACAGGCTTGTTTTGACAACTTGGGCGCCCTTGAGTATGTGGATCACGTGGAAGAGCTCCTACAGCAAATGCATCACTGAGGCTGTATTCGCCACAACCCTGGTTGTTGATCTTGACGGATGATAAGGTGGAAGAGAGGATGGTCTCTGGATCGCGATGGGATCGGGATGAGCTAGCAATAGAAGTACCAATATCGGTTCCAAGACAATGAGTAGAATGAGGGAAAGATGCTTCCATCGCAAGGCAGTATGCGAAGGGGTTAGGGTCAGCGTGGATGGTAACCTCAGTGCCTTGATGTGGAAACTTGATGCACTGATGGTAAGTAGATGGTACGGCCTTAATGGAATGGATCCATGGACGACCGAGGAGGATATTGAACGGTAGGTCAAGATCAACAACGTGGCAGAGAGTATCTTGCGTTGCTGGGCCTAGTTGGATAGGCAAAGTTATAGTACCTTCAGAGGTACGCTCCAAGTTATCATATGCTTTGATAGTGATTTGCTCATGTTGTATGTCGGCCTCCGTGAACCCGATCTTCTTGATGAATTTTAATGTGCACAAGTTGAGGGCTGAGCCATTATCCACTAGAACTCGTTTGATGGCGAAATCTCTGACCATGACAGCAATGCGGAGAGGGAGAGTATGGTCAGGAGCGACATCTGGTATATCAGATTCTTTGAAGGATAAGGCACATGCTGCTGATAGGTGTCCCACAAGAGTTTCAAACTGAGTTGTGTTAATGTTCGTGGGGACATGACCTTCCTTTAGAGCTTTGTCCAAGATCTCTTGATGAATGGGTGATGTGCGGAGCAAATCCAAGATAGATATTTGGGCTGGCATGTTCCCAAGATGCTCTATGATATTGTATTGTGCTCTTGGTGCATTATGCTGTGTTGTGCGTGCATTTGATGTTGGCCTGGTGTTAGACTGTGCTGTGGATGCAGTAGATGTTGGCCTTGGAGGAACAGCTGACCTCAGAGGAGCACCGGCAACAGTTATCCTACCACTGCGGGTAGTTGCAGCACATTGTTGATCTGGCCCTCTGACGTGGATGGTATTGATGGTGGGCTCATCTTGGATGGGCTCAACTTGAGTTATGCATCCGACATACTTGTCATAGTTGATGTAAGCCGCTGTGTGATCTTCTTGCTTGCCTTTGCCACGATTTTGGGGCTGATTGGCGTTGGCTTGATTCTTCCCGGTATCGTGCTGAGGGAACACATTTTGATATATTTGTAAACCGGCGTTGGGTGAAGCTTGAGCTGGTGCATCGACCTGGATTTCCTTGCGATCAATGAGGTCCTGGATGTAGTTCTTAAGCCGCATGCACTTCAATGTAGTGTGTCCTTTCACACGATGGTAATCACAGTATTCATGTTCTTTATACCAATCAGACTTTGGTGCGTTGTCATCCTTCTGTGGGATGGGCGGATATGTGATCATATTTGCCTTGGCTAGCCGATAAAAGATCTGATCCAGAGGCTCACCCAAAGGTGTGAAAGTCCTCTTTGGATTGTTCTGATTGTTGGGTTTGTTCTGCCTTGGGGCAACGTTAACTGCGTTAACAGGATTGCCTTGACGTGCTGGCTGTTGCTGTTGGTATTGCTGCTGATACTGTTGCATAGGTGGTTGATGAGCTTGAGGAGGCTGCTGATAAATAGGTGCTTGATATGCGGGAGCTGGTGGTTGCTGATAGATGGGCGCTTGTGGCGGTTGGTATGTTTGAACTGGTGTAGGACTAGCCACAACGAATTGTACATTCTTAGTGTCAGTGGCTCCATCTGTAACAACATTCTTGTTACGATTCCAGTAACGGGATTTATCATTGTTGGGTTTGTTTTTGGAATCATCCTTGAAGTGACGAATAGTTCCTTCGTCTAGGAGAGCTTTCTCGATGCCTATGCCCTTGCTCTTGATGTCTTGGTATGTCTGGAGACAATTCATTCGCATGTGATGGGATAGCTTTGGATGCAGGTTATCAATGAAGATCTTTGTTAGATGCTTCTCTGGCGGCTGATATGATAACCTGGTTGTAAGATTCTGCCATCTTTGCAGGTATTCTGCAAGGCTTTCTCCGTCTTTCTGCTTTGAGTTGCATAGGTCTAGCAAGGACAACTCATTCTCCACATTATGGGCATAGTGTGTGATGAACTTCTCAGAGAGTTCAGCAAAGGTTTTTATTGTCCCATGTGGTATTTTATAAAACCACTCAACAGCAGTTCCTCCCAAGCTCTTGGGAAACAGGCGCAGGAGATAGTTATCACTGTAAGCCACTTCTTGGCACGCCATGTAGAACTCTTTGATATGATTTACTGGATCTCCTTTCCCCCGATACTTGTCGAACTTGGGCATCTCAAAATGCTTGGGGAAAGGGATAGTTGCTATGGACCGATCGAAGGGATATGAGCACACCTCTTCGAACTTGTATGTTTTATTCTCTGTTCCACTTTGTAGCTCTTTTAGAGCATTTTTCATTGCTTCCCACTCAGCATTGAGTGGCGAGGGAACTGGAACTTCTGCTTGTGATGGAAGCTGTGGAACTGGATATGGCGCTTGCTGTGGATAAATGGGTTGGAACTGATTTTGGGGCAATGGTTGCTGGGGATATTGCTGGTGTGGCATGGGGGGATATTGTGGTAAATGATATGGAACCGCTTGATGTTGTTGGGCTGCTTGCTGTTGTTGAACTGGCGGTTGTTGTGGGACTGCTTGTTGATATTGAACATTTGAAACTTGCTGTTGTAACTGATGGGTGGGAACTTGTTGTTGGGGGATGATAGGGATTTGTTGCTGGGGCTGATAGCAAGGGACTTGCTGTTGTTGAGGAATGATGGGTGTTTGCTGAAATGAGACATGTGGTTGCTGTGGGGGAGGCTGTTGGAACGATGCTGCTTGCGGGTATGATGGTGGTAGTTGCTGAGGTTGGCTTTGGGTTTGGCTGATATAAGCTGGGTGCATGCCTGCGTTACTTAGAGGTGGAACAGACGTGGGGAAGCTAGAAGCAAAAGGTGATGGGGTAAGATAGCTGGGGAAAGTTGGCTGTTGAGGTGGTGGAACTTGCTGGAAGGTATTTGGGATTTGGGACAAATAGCTTGAAGTCGGCGGTGGTTGGGGTAGTTGCTGCTGTGCTGCTTGGGCGAAGGCGGTTTGTTGACTTGCAACCATAGATGTAGGGGATTGAGATGGAATTCCCCATGCCTTCATTTCTTCTTGTGTAAGGCCCCACTGAGAGCTTGTGTTAGGGTGCACTACAGCGGATGATGGAATGGTAGGAGCAACGGGAGCTTGGGACACGAATGATGGTTGAGAGAAAGGAGCTTGTTGAGGTTGTGGTTGAGCGGATGCTTGTGAGGAGGAAAATGAAAGAAACACCCAAGAGAAAGATGAGGTTGGAATAGGAAGCGATTGTGCTAACCCCAAAGAAGAAGGTACGGGTACTTGGGGGATGAAGGGTGACGGTGCTCCTTTGATGGTGAAAGGCGTTGCTTGACTTGCGGATGGTGGCGAAGCTTTTGGTGTAAAAGCTTGTGTGAGAGGTGGAAGCTGACTTTGGTTTAAGTGTTGGTTTTGGGCTTGGGCAGCCATAGCAGATGATGAAGCAAAAGGGGTATGAGATGGAGCGGATGGTGCTGCAGCTTGTGTCGTGGGACTGGTGAGGCTTCCTTGCAAGAAAAGGGGAATGGTGGAAAGCTCTTGGGGTGTTTGCATGATAGGATCGGGGAATGGTTGGTCAAACGGAGAATACGCTTGTGCTGGAACCTGGATAGTTTTGATGGGGATGCGTGGATAGAGAGATGGTGGGATGGAGGTACTTTCTGGCAGATAGTGGGCAAACGTGCTTTGCTGATGTTGCGGTACAAGGGCATTGGTCGCTGGTGGGCTTTCTGGAGGATTTACAAATGCTTGGTTTGCCAAGGGGGATGAAGGGATGTTTGGATCTTCACATGGGTTACTGGCTTGGATCTGGGGATTGTAGGTCATCATGGCATTGGTGAAAAGTTTGGGATCGGATGAGGTTGTTGGTGGATAAGGATTCATGCTTCTTCTTTTCCGAGATCTGGTCTCAACAAGCATGGAGATGCAAGTGCTAAATGGATGCAAGATGTTTGGCTAAAAGATGTTGATGGATGCAAAGTTGATGAACTTCTAAAGATGATGACTTCTAAGATGCAAATGCAAAGATGGATCAAGATGGCGATGATGGAAGCTGGATGGAACGGATATGGATCAAGACGGTGGAGGAAAGATAGGTTGCTGGTGGAAAGCTGGTGAAAGATTACTGAGTGGTCAACAAATGAGCTGCTATTTTTCCCAAATGGAGGATCAGAGATATGATGGGGTCAACCTAGGATAGACTGATGATCTTCGGTCAACAAGTTTCTTATCAATACACTCCAATCTCTTGCTCGAGATGATGGCTATGCAAGGACAAGGTTTGATTTCTTTATGACAACACGTTGTGTCAAAAAGAGGATGATGGTCTCTGATCTTGGATATGGGATAGGAACAACTCAAAAAGGTAGAACACTAAGTGTTGGTGGGTCTCTGGATTTGGAACAAGGATGATGGATCTGCTGGAAAGATATGAAAAGCTGATGGAGGGATGCTGGTGGAAAAGGTGGTGAAGGGACAATGCTCTATCTAAAGGGATAATGCAAATGACAAGGATTGATTCTAGAATGCTGGTAGGAAGATGAATGCAAATGCAACTTTTATGATGTTCTGAAATGCAACTAAGGTTTTGATGCTGATGCAAAGGGTGAAACTAGGATGAAACTAAGATGCAAGGCTGTTGAGACAAGGTTTCAAGATCTGAAGATGGAACAAGACATGAACAAGGATTTGGCTAATCTTCTGGCTCAAGGTTGACAAAGTGATGGTTAACTCGGAAACGGAAGGCGAACTGTTTGATGCGGGCGTTATGGGCAATGTTCTCAAGTCTGGCTTGGGACTTCTCTTCTGCTTGGGTTGCTTGGATAATGGATTGATAGGTCTTGGTGTTCTTCTTGATAACTTTTCGCTCTTGATAGGCTTGGGATTTGGGCAACTTTGCTTTAGGATGTTTGTTCTTGCTGGGCATCACTTGGAAAAGAGGCTTCTGATTTTGAGGCAAAGGTTTCCAATGGCAAAAGTTAAAGTCAAAGCAATCTCCGCAAGGGACAAAGCAACCCTGCGGGATACAAACAAAGGCAACTGACTCTGACAAAGCTTTGAAAGTGTATGTTTCAACAAGTGTTTTCACGGAGTCTTTGACTGTCAAGCACTTCAAACAGATCTACCTAAGGAAGGTGAGTATCAAAATCGCTTGCCCACAGCTTGGTATCCCCCAGAAGGGAATACAAATGGTGAGTAATCTTGAGGCGACCCGGTAAACCCCTTGGAATCGGTCCTTGCACAAGGATTTTGATACTTTCGGATGTAGATAGGGTAGCCTCTATTTTATCAGGTTTTTAATAGTTCCGTGGAGTCTCCATACCCGGTTATGCTGATCATCCGTGACTCACTTAAGAGCCTTGCCAATAATGCTGAGGGAGAGGAATGTTTACCATCCCCAGACACGTGTTTGGCACGAACGCCCGGCGATTAGGAGATATAAGTGATTCTTTTGGACTTCACTTATTTGTATACCGGCCGGGGGGGGATACCAGTTTGAGGTCGTTCTCCGAGGAGGAAGCGCTTCTCCTTGGACAGGCCTCGCTAAAAGCAGAACAGGTGAACTTGTCCAAGTTCAAATGTTCCACGTTGCTTACTCTAACAAGGTTTATGCAAAAATTTGAAAAACTCCTACATGCACATCAAGCAGATTTTGTTCATTTTCCCAAATTTGATTAAGTGATGTTTGAACTTTGAAATGAAGACATTCGTGATTAGATTTTGATTTGTTCTTTTCCTCAAAATGTAAATGAATTGAACGTTTGCAAGTTCTTTCTTTTTGTGCATTCAAGATTTGATTAGCGAGTTGATTTAAGAACTTTGAAAAAGCTTTATTTTATCCCTTAGATCACTCAAGATTGAATTTGTTTGCTTGCTTTGGAATTTGAAACGAGATAGGGAATAGAGTTGTTTGTTTCCTTTAGTGCATTCGAGATTTGGTTTGATTTTCAAATTGACAATGACACTCTAGGACCTAAGTTCATTTCCTTAAGTTTCATTCAAGATTGAGTTTGACCTTTGCTGTAATAAAAGAAGTGAAAAACCAGTCCCAAGCAAAAACAAAAAAGCGACACTGTCCAGCTTATAGGCGACGCTGGAAAGTGCAGAAGCGACATTTGATTCTTACAGGCGACATACTGTACCTCAAAAGGCGACAGATAAAAATGCAGAGGCGTGATTTCTTTTGTTACAGGCGTGATTTCTTTTGTCACAGGCGTGATTTTATTACAAGAAGGCGACAGAAGAGAAACTCTGGGACAAAACAGAAGTTATCGATCACAGGAAAATTTCAGTTATGCAGGCGTGAAAACAGAGTTCATAGGCGTCATTTCTTTCCTCAAAGGCGTGATTTCATTGCAAGAAGGTGTGACTGGATTGTTTGTAGGCGACATTTCTTTTGATGAAGGCGACATTTCTTTGTTTGAAGGCGACATTTAATTGCTGTAGGCATCATTTCTTTTCATGAAGGCGACATTTCTTTTATTTCCTGCAAAATACAAGCATATAAAGTATAATTTCATCAAAATGATTGTGGTTTGACGTCCCACCGGGCGTGCCAGAATGTAGACTAGGATTTGAGCATGCACCTAAACCTGTTTTGAAGGCCAAAGACAAACAAACGTCATAGCATATAGTCAAATCAAATTCAATGGTAAACAAACTAAAATCAAAGCCACCTCAGTTTAAGCCTAAAACGGATGCGCCCATGCACCGTTTGATATGCTTGGATATAAATGGATGTGGGTGTGCAAACTCAAGCACTTGGAGCATGCAAGATAAATGATTTGAGGATCAAGAAGACCCAAAATGACACAAAATAGGTATGAGGAACCTATTTTGCCTCAAAGGCCTCAAGAACACACAAATATGTAAAGCTAAAAGATGAACCAAGACTGATTAAACAAGAAATGAATCTATGTTAATCCAATTAAGCTAATTTAAATGTGATTTAAGCTTGGAAATGATCTAAAATGATGAGTTTATGCTTATGCTAGAATGAAAATGACATTATAACTTTGCTATTGAGTTTGAGAGTTGAAAGATGAGAGAGGATTGTTTGCTCAAAGAAGTGAGGCTATTTATAGGAAAAGGGAAGGTCTTGGGTTAAAAGGATGAGTCAGAGTTAAGGCTAGGGTTAAGGTTGAGTCAAGGACAAGTGTCCTGACAAGTGTCAAGGGAGGATTGAGTTGAAAGTTTGAGGGCATGTGCACAATTTGGTAAATGTGCCCAAGGCCAAGAGGTGGCAAGGAAGGGATAAGAAGGTCTTAAATGCATAATGAATGCATGTAAGAAAGATAAGGAAGGCTTAAATGCATCCTTAAATGCATTTGCAAGAGGTGGCCAAGAGGTGGCCATCTTTGTTGACTAAGGAGGATGACAAAGAGGAGGTTAGCATAAGTTTTGGTAAACCTTTTGCTAATGGAATGTGACAAGATTAGAAAGGGGATTAGGATTAGGATTAGGAGAAAGGGATGGGCAAGTGGCTTTTGGTGAGATTTAGATATTTATTAAAGGTAAATTTAATAAATATTAAATATCTAGGCTTAGGGTTTGAAGGGACTAGATTAGGGTTTTGACCCATTTAGAGGAAGGTTTAGGACTTTCTAGAAGAGTTTAGTGCTCTTTAGAATTTTGGCCAACTTTGGGATAAAAAATAAATTAAAAATAAATTAATTTATTTTTTAAGTTTTTTGGTCAATTTATTAATTAAATAATTAATAAATTAGGGATAATGTCCAAATGACATTTTTAGGCTAGATTCCTTAATTAAAGATTTTTAATTAAGAGAGAGGGATTTAATGCCATAAAAATAAATTAATTAATTAAATAAATAATTAATTAATAAATGATGATGTCATCAAAGATTTTCAGAAAACAAAAATAATTTATTTTCTGAAGAATTTTTCGGTGTCTACAGTATGGTGCCAAGTTATTGAAATTCTGAATATTGTAATTGGCAATTTCCTTGAAGCACATCATTGTTTTGGTACTGTTATTACATCATTGCATTAGTGTGCATTTGTATTGGGTATTCAGTTGTATGCCAACTGTTTGACAAAATGTCAATAGCTGTAGTTGTGCTTATCAGCATAAAGGTTGCATACCAACTGTTTGTGAAAATGCCTCTTGGCTGTAGGTGTGTGATTTACATCAGGATTACATGCATTTGTACTTGAAAAGGAATAAATATAAGTTGCATATCCTTTAGACTTTCTATTAGTTACTTTGCAACCATTTGCAATCATTAAAACATCATTGGTACCAAACAATCAAATCAAAACAAGCAGACATCAACAAACTCAGGTTGCAGGGAAAGTGTTTGACGAATTGTCTCAGTTCAAATTTGGGGGTTTTAGTGGCTTTTATAGTAAGGGTCATTACAGTGGTATCAGAGCGGTTTTCTTGCCATCCTGTTGGGTAAGAACCGTCTTTGCATGAGTGACCAGCACTTGATTGATTTCAGTATGGACAGGAATAGTGCAGAGTTTCAGAGGACACGATCGTGGGCAACAGATAGACACAGTAGAAATGATGGTTATTCAGACATTCGAGATGAACTTAAGAGAATAAACCAGAACTTGTCTGAACAGTGGAATAAGCACCACCGTGTGATGAATGATATATTGTCCGACCCAGCCAAGGTGAATAAGTTGTCAAGTTTTTTATTTGGCAGATCTTCTCGTAGGAGAGATAACATAAGATCGGCTGACACAGTTACCAGAAACCTTCATGAGGATTTTGAGGAACAAGTTAGTATTCCGAAAGATGTTTCAGTTTCTACTCAGCCACAGGAGGAAGTGGTGAAGGACACTATGCGAATTGATAGTAACTGTCAACTTGGTACTCAAGTTGAGACAGTTGTATACAGGTTGCCTGAGGATGATGTCATAGGTGCTCAGAATAGTAACTACAGCACAATGGATTCAGATGATGATTGTGAGGAAGTTGTTGTGCATGATGATGAGATACATATCAGCGATGAGCAGACATTGAGTATTCATGACTTTGCTGATAGAGAGTATCAGGCACAGTTAGATGCTACATCACACGAGGTTGAGGGACATAGCACTTCACATGTTTTGTCCAGTCAGCTTAGGGTAAGCGAGGATGGGATTGTGACTTCATTATCTCATCATAACAGGATGTGGGAGATGATGGAGGATCATATCCGAATGATTCAGTCACAGAGTAGACATAAGGGAGTACAGGCGCAGACCTCTTGTATTGACTTACAGGCGATTAGGGAAGGAATGGGAACGATGAAGATGAGTTATTTACATCTTCTTTCAGACCGTGACCATCTTCTTACCCTTGCCGGAGACTATTCAGACGCCTTGAGGAGGAAGGAGGAAGCTGTCAGGCTTTCTTGTGAGCTAGAGGATACCCGAGCCTCTTTGTTGAGTACTCCATTGGCATTACAGGACTCGGAGACATGCTGATTTGATACAGGGAGATATCACAAGCACACCGGAATGTGTGATTGGCTCTGATAGTGGTTACGGTACAGTTGGTCCTGATGATGTTATAGTAGTTGAGGATACTGTCACATTTGAGGATAGTACAGTTGATCAGAGTGGTGCAGCAGAGAGACATGTGGACGAGCTTTGTCTTGAGGTGAGTTCAGTTCAAGAGTTAGCACATATGGTAGGGACTCAGCTTTCTTTTACAGTCAAATCACATGTGGTGGATGATAGTTGTGAGAGTACACCTTGCATTCATATCTAGGATTTGGGGACAGTATCAGACATGTATGTGGAGTTAGTTAGTATTAGTCATATTACTCAGGTGAGGAGTTTGCTTGAGTTACCAGCTGATTCTAGTTTACGGATGTGGATTTGGGATTGTTATATTGGCGTTTGGGATTATGTTGACTGGAGATCCTTATCACTTATTGGTAGCAGTGATTGCTTGAGTGCTATCATGGATTTGATTAGCAGATTACACGGTGTTGTTCTCATTCATAGCAGCTTGCCAGATGCTAGTATTAGTTTTTATACACCGGTGTTTGGAGTTGTGTGCATTTCCAGTCGACCACTCAGGATGCAGTGGGCTTGTGATGAGTCAGGCACATCTAAGATGTTAGTGTTTACAGGTGAGTCCCAGGATCGTGTTGCTACAGATGACATCCAGGAGGATGCAATGGACAGTTCTAAGGACTTAGTTTCCTCGGCAGTTTCTTTCAGTACGGAGGAGTTGGACAGTGATGCTACAGTTTTTGATACTCCATATGATGATGTGAGTTTTGGAGTTGACTCGCAGAGTATGGATGGTAGTACTCCAGAGATCAGTGGTTTTGAGTCTACCCCTTTGGATAGTGCATCAGAGGAGGATTGTAGGAGACAATCTAGTCAACGCCATCATGTGTCTAGTCAGCTAAGAGTTAGTGAGCGAGACATTTCTGCCGCTCGGGAGCATTTCGATGCTGCTCGTCAATTGTTAGCAGTTTATGGATGGGGTTCTCCTATTGTTGATGATCAGGGAGGCAGTTATCTTTCCTTGACTGAGATCCACTCTTTATGGGAGGCTATTCCAATTCTGAGACAGAATTATATGCAATTGGTAGCCGATAGAGATTATCTTATGGAGTGGGGCAGTACAGCATATGACGCATTATTGGTCAAGGAAGATGAGGTGAGTGAGCTTACTCAACAACTCGAGGTGACTTCTGAGTTTCTTGAGAGTACACAGTTGGCTTTCGAGGAGTCACAGTTTCATTTGGCTGAGGTGACCATGGAGTTAGAGCGACTTCAGTCTTTACCAGATTCTGTACAGTCACAGACCGTGGTGTCTGGTGATCCGAGGATGTCCATGGTCGAGGTTGATAGAGGCAGTGGAGATGAGGATATATCTGTCCTCGATACTAGTATTGGCATGTTTGGTTCGTTTCCACTGGAGGCAGGTTCAGTTGAGTTGGGTGTTGCAACAAATTGTTGTGGTATGCCTAACATGGTGGTGGTCTCTACTACTGATGGCATGGAGACTAGTGATGTTGTACCAGAGATCATGTTTGATGTTGATGAATCGGTAGTTGGCATGGTTCCTGTTAGTGATACTACTCCCTTGGCGGTGTCTTCGGATGTAGTAGTCAGTTCCGGCTTGGTTAGTGATCGGTTGCAGTTAGTTTCATCTGGATTGCAGTCTGAGCCACTAACTGAGATTGGCGCATTCTATCGGCATTACATTGTGAGGTATGCTCATCAGTTTACCTTTGATGACCATGTTGATGAGATGATATTATGTAGATATACCTTGGTCCCTAGTGCTTGTCATCAATTATGGGATGGTTTGACGCCACGGGATGAGAGTTGTGATGAGCATGACATGGTGATAGGTTCTGTGGTTGATATCTTGATAGTGCATGACTTAGAGCAGGAGTTTGGGAGTGATACCTCAGCGGTTGTTGTTATTGATTCTACTCCTTTGGCTATGTCATCTCTTGACTTAGCCGGTGATCAGCCGCAGTGGGTTGTATTACCTGTGCATGGTGAGCTATTGACTGAGGTTGGTTCTTTTAATCAACATTATACTGCAGGGTATGTTTATCAGTTTGCATGTGATCCATGTGTTGAGGAGTTGATGGCCGTCAAATTTGGTTTGGTTTCTAGTTCTTGCTATCTATCATGTGATGATTATTCGCCATCAGCAGTACATGGTAGTTATGGTTATGAGACAGTGGTCGGTGAGTTGCAGAGTTGTTTTCACTACAGGAGTTGTACAGTGTGTGGATTTTCCGTACTTAGCGCAGTTTCATTCGGGAGTGTTCAACATTGTCGCAGAGTTGGATTGTGCACTCTACATGGGCCAGTGGGATGTGTTGGTGATATTTACTATGTTGGCAGTTTGAGTTGTCCTCTCTACTTGGGTTCTGATATTTCGAGAGTTTGTTTCTCGTGGGTTCCTGACTCTGGCAGTTGTGATGTTGGAGTTTGGTTGAGTTGTATTTGCCAGTTTGATTATGGATTCCTCTTGATTATATTTCAAAGAATATTGAAGGAGCTTGCATTGATTGACAACAGTTTAGATCATGACTACTTTTGGGATCTAGGTGGATTGATTGGTTATTTGTTTAGCCATTGCTTGGGGACAAGCAATTTCAGGAAGAGCGGACTGTCATGTCCCCATTTTGGCTGACATCGTTTGGCATGACGGATTTGCCTATCATCGACTCTCGTAGGCAAATGGTTTGGAGAGAGGGTCATTATGTTGATCATTTGATTGCATATTGCTGACAGAGCCTACATTCGGTAGAGCCTACATCCAGTTTGGGCCTACATGTTGTTGTAGTGGAGCCTACATCCAGTTGTAGTGGAGCCTACATTCAATCTTGAGCCTACGTTCAGTCGTAGTTGGGCCTACATTCAGTTATGAGACATTTGGGCCTACATTGTTATAATTTTGAGTTGAGAAATGTACTTTATTATTATAATGTTATTTTATTATAAAGTACATTATAATTGGATGTTTCTAGAAGTTCTAGCAACTTCTCAAGGAAAAGAATAAATAGAGGGCTTGGGCTTTCATTTGGACATACTTGGATTTGGAATTTCTTCTACTTCTTCCATTGTGAAGCAATTTGTAGTCTTTTGGTCTGCAAATATCATTCGATCTTTGGGAATGATCACTCCCCTAGATTGGCATAACTGAGGTAGTGAAATATCTACTGAAGGGTTGCATGATTGGAGATGGTACTCAGCCATTTCATGTGGATTTCATGTGAAGATTGATTTGAGGGCTTGTATTTGGTTGAATAAGGGTTTTGAATTCATCATTGCATTGGAGAATCAGTTTGTTAAATTTGGAGATCATTTTTGGTGCATTTTCTGAGAAGTCCATATCAGAGCCTGGACTCATATTTTTGCTCATATCTCATACACCAGCTGGAGATAATTGTTATGCATTTGAGGGGTTATATATTAACCCTAGGCGATTCTGAATACACCATTTTCGGCAGCCAAAGTCATTGCAAATAATTTATAGCAGGGCTGTACATGTCCGTACTGTATGGCCAGGTACAGTACCAGGTACAGCAGCAGTTTGTGGGACCAATTCGGGGTGCAGCTCAATCACTGTTTCATCAGCATTTTGTCACCAATTCATTGCAGCATTTCCAGGTTCTTTCATATTGTTTGGTGTTTGATATTTGATGTCAAAATTGTATTAAAAGTTGCATATTATTAAGCTCTTCTGTAACAGTCTATGTATTATCAGAATTCAGTCAATTGGATCAGTCATTGTCATATTTTGCACATTGTAATCAGACTTGGAATGTTGGTCAATGCATTGATAAGAGTGCTCTATCATTGTTGATGTAATACATTGTATGATGCCAAGTTATTGAAATTCTGAATATTGTAATTGGCAATTTCCTTGAAGCACATCATTGTTTTGGTACTGTTATTACATCATTGCATTAGTGTGCATTTGTATTGGGTATTCAGTTGTATGCCAACTGTTTGACAAAATGTCAATAGCTGTAGTTGTGCTTATCAGCATATAGGTTGCATACCAACTGTTTGTGAAAATGCCTCTTGGCTGTAGGTGTGTGATTTACATCAGGATTACATGCATTTGTACTTGAAAAGGAATAAATATAAGTTGCATATCCTTTAGACTTTCTATTAGTTACTTTGCAACCATTTGCAATCATTAAAACATCATTGGTACCAAACAATCAAATCAAAACAAGCAGACATCAGCAAACTCAGGTTGCAGGGAAAGTGTTTGACGAATTGTCTCAGTTCAGATTTGGGGGTTTTAGTGGCCTTTATAGTAAGGGTCATTACACTGTATGAATGGATACTTGCTTACTATATCTAGTCATTCGATCCAAAGTTTGTCGTTGTTCAACCTCAGTTTCCATCTTAATTCGTCTAATGGGTTCATCAATGAATTGCGTTTGATGCTTTCTTCAAATACTTCAACCTTACGATCTCAGTCCAGTGAATATTTGCGTTAAAGGTTCTCTACTCCCGACTTTTCTAGGGCGATGGATAGTGTATTTGCCACAACTTATAATGAAGATCATTTGCACCAATTATGTTGCCTGACGCGCTTTCTCTGGTGCTTGATACGTATGTCAATGCTTGGAACCAATATTCACTCTCTGGTAGAGTCAAAAGAGGCAATTGTGAATTTATTCTCCATCAATAAATTACAAGATCTCTATATTAGATTTGATTGAATTAGGACAACTGAGTTTTGATTATATAGTGAGTGATCCTTCAATCGTATTGTTGTGACTAAAAGAAAACTTTGATATTCTCACTTTCAATCCCAGGGTAATGAAAAGCAGTGGAGGCCTCGTTAATCAGTTTGAGATCGATGATATAAGTGTTCACAATGATGAGGTGTCGATGTGGTTATCGCCAAGGATCTCTACAAAAGACATGACTATAATGTTAGCGCCACCTAGGACAGAATAGTCAAGTCTCGATCAATGTTACCGAAAGCCAATTGACCAATATGCTAATTCAAGTGGACACCCGTTAAGTTCCACAATCTCTAAAGTTTGTGGCTTCAATACTAGCCTAATCTTTGTTGCTATGATAGTTAAATGCCACGATTATTGTATCGGCAATCAATATTGGGTTCGTAGTTTGAAATGGAGCAAACACACAAATAGTTGTTGAGAGCATTTTAACCATTCAAGCATTAATCTTTGATCAAGATCTTTCATATATTATAATTCAACTATTGCTGACATACATACCTCTTCACTTTTAGTAATGAGAATTGGTAAAAAATCAAAACTATAATATTGACATATTCATCAAGCAAAGCAATGAGCCTAAATTAGCATTAAATTCAAGCCATTTAGCGAGGAATATGGATTATTTCTTTCAAGAGAACTGATTTGCAAGGCTATTACTGTAGAAAAAGATAGATCATCAAATGTTGTTTGGACCATTTAACCAAATAATCTTCACAATAACAATTTAGTCATGTATAAAATCAAGAATGATAAGGACATTTGGTGTAAATAAGTAGACACAAAACTAAACCATGTGTGACAAGGTATTGACATAAATCCTAACACCTGGATGTAGATAAAATTAGGTCATGAAAAAGCATACAAAATATGAAGTATGAACAATGAGCTAAAAATAACCTCAGAATATAAACCATTCACCTATCAAAATAGTAAAATAATATCTCTTTGGATGGAAGCCCCACCATAATAAAATAGATTTTACATGTTTTATCTTGTTAATTTCAATTGAAAGATCCTTGTGATGTGCCCATTGAAAGTTTAAGTTAATAGATTATTCATCTAAATGTATGCACTCGTTGAGTTTTGCGTGTATACTATTTATATGGCATGAAGTTTTAGAATGTATTTGCGGCAATGTTACAAGAAAAAATCACCTACCCTCAACTCAAATGCACTAACCCTCAACTCCCTGCAAGTTTTCAATAAGTTGCACCTTCTATGCATGTCCCATTGAGCTCCCATTCGCAGTCATTTCCTAAAAATGTCCTACAAATGTTATATTCATAAAATATTTCACCATTTTGAGGATTTCCCGGGTTGGCAGGAGATTAGTTAAGGTTTCAAACACAATTGAAATGTGATTTTTATGCAAAAAAATCATTGGAAATCACAATGAATGGTTTTTTAAAAGGACAACTTTTTGTGGGGGGGGGGGCAGGGGAGGGAGGGATCACCAACGGGACCAATTTGCAAAAAATCTGGTATAATCACAATTTTTTTGAGTTTTTTTCTTCTATGATATATAGTACACCCCTGCCCTTATACATTTGCTCACCTACCTTGATTTGAAATGGCCATAACCTTGTATATGGAGTATGAAGCTCAGAACTATACACAATTCAATCATGAAGACTCCACAAACATGCAACACTACAAAAGACAGCCTCAAAAGTCCCCATGCGCAATCATTTTCCCCTTTGCCTCCCAAGTCACCATGCCATTTTATCGTTCTAAACATATGATCCTTCCTAGAATCAAGAATTATGAGAAACTTATTCAGTTTCCCAAATTTGTGGAGTTTGATCAAGTTTGAATTAGGCATTGACTTTCAGCTGATTTTCTCAGCAAGACAATTAATTCAAAAAATTGTCATTCCCATTAATAAATCAGCAAACCAAAAGGTTAAGATTTATTCAAAAAACGCAAAAATAAAAAATAAAAAATAAAAAAAACTGTTGTTTTTCAAATTTAAAGGTATTTTAATTGCATAAATAAGTAGAGAGAAAATAAAAAGAAGATTATACCCCATGAACTTTGGAATATAGATTCTTTCATTTTTATGGTTACTGCATAGAGCATAACTACATACTAATAATTTCAAAAAATCAAAGTCAAACTGCAAACTAAATAGTAAATACAATGTTCCGAAAAATCAAACATAATCAATGACTCTTGCTGCTATGAACAGAGTTACACTAGAGGACTAGAGGTCAGATAGTTGTGTGCCATTTTGAAGATCGATATGTTTATCTAGCCATCATGAAACATTGATGGCTACACTTAGGGACACTAGCTATCTAGCATTCACGATGCATTGTGAACATGCCAAATAACTAATGTATGAATTCACTCCCATCTGCCAATGTTGACCTATCAAATATTTTAATATTACTACCTAAAAAATCGTTTGGGGATTACCATTCATGGCTGCATAGACATTGCCAAAATGAAGAGTGTTACAATCACATCCTATTAAAAAAGGTCAATAAATACAAAGGCACATGATCTTCCAAGCAGTGTCATCAAGTTTCAAATGGCAAAAGGATCTTTCAAAACATCATCATTGTCATGGGCATAGGAAGATTTGAAGAACCACAAGAAGTGTCACGATTGGTCACACTAAAAATGTGTTTTCTATTTAACTCCTCAAAAACAAGATGTTAAAAAGTGGAATCATCCCAGTCAATACACACTAACATTATATCCCACAACCTCGTGTCCCCTTCTTTGCAGTCATGTTGTTTGTGTGTGTGGAAGGAGGCACAAGTAGGAACGCACATACAATTAGTTCTCTACCACTTGATGCTATGGGGTAGCCTAAACTTAATTCTTTCTTTTTGGATATATGTGTGTGTGTGTGTGTGTCAAAATTGAAAGTAATCATGCAGATTTTGGAAAAACTCATCTGGCATGATTCTTACTAAGAAAAAATAAAGGATTTGAGGTGAATTACTATTTAATGTCAATTTTGCTTCTATATTTAATATGCATTAAAAAATTAATAGAAATAATATTTGTTATGTCAAGAGGCATTATACAACGGCATCAAAGAGTCTTATATCATTACATGTACATTAAAACCAAAACACAACTGACATATAATGTTTAAATAAATAAACAAACCATAAAATAAAAATATAGCCAACATAAAACTATTAAAAAGTGACGTGTAAATATGATATTTAGTAATTTTTCAAAGTAAAACAACAAAAATAATTATGAATGGAAATAAAATTAAGAGTTGCATGCAAAAGTAATTACCAAAAAAAGGCACTTCAAATAAAAATTAAGCAACAGCGTAAGGTAAAATAAAAAAGATTAGCCTCCGTGTATGTAAGTAGTAAGAAAAAATAGTTCTAAATGTAAAATAAAATAACTCTTAAAGTAAATAAAGTAGCTTGAGACATATATCTCTTGGTCTTTTGTAAATAGATGTGTTTAAGATATCTATGCTAGTTAATACTATTAATATATTGTTAAAAATAATAATTCTATTATTAAAACTACTAATAATAATACTTATACTACTATTAGAACTAATAATAATAATGTTATAAGCAATATTATTTTTAATAATTTCACTATTATGATACTGTTATTGTTACTAGCATACCTATCTTAAACAAGTCTACGTAAAAGATGTCGAGAGATATCATTCTCAAGCCAGCTATTACATTTATATCATAAATCTGATAAAAAATAGGCACCTCAAGAATGATATATCTTGGCATCTTTTACATAGATTTATCTAAGATAGGTATGCTAGTAGCATTTGCAGTTACAGCATGTAAATTTTAATTCAGTGCCCAATATTATTTTATTATTTAATGAATCAATCGGTTTTGTTCAACTAATAAAGAGAAATAACTATTGGGAATGTGAAGCCCAATGGTCACATTACTATTCGGCTTCTCATGGCTCTTTGCTTGAAGACTGTATACAAATATATAAATGGATGTGTGCAGTCATGTACTATATTCTGTTGTAATGAATATTGAATAATAAGATTACTCCCTGTGTTTCCGGTGGATGTAGCCATTTATGGTGAACCACGTTAAATCTTGTGTCATGTGTTATTCTATTTGTCTTTCTTTTAGATCCGCTGGTTTCATTGTTGAAGATGTTTCTCTGCTCAATTTTATATTAACAATTGGTATCGGAGCCATGGTGAAGTATTGGGCGTAGATGGTGCCAAGACATCATGTCCATTGGCGGGATGGATGGACAAAAGAGAGGACTCGGAGGAGGAAGCTAGGTTTGTTTCCTTCTCGACTCTTGATGCAGTTGAGGCTGCAATTGGCAAAGAGATGGAAGAGAACAGAGAGGCCAAGAATCGGAAGGATTACTGTAACAAAGAAATTGTGACCCTAAAAAAGGAGGTTTTGATGCTCAGAGAGCAAATTTCCTGTATGGAGAAGGGAAAGGAGAAAGTTGTGAGAGAAGAAATGAAGAGCTGAAGATGGAATTGGTTGAGCTCCATATAATTCTTGCTGAGTTAGGAATTGATGAGGAAAAATGTGAAATTGAAGAGTCAATACGAGATGGAGCAGCTGGAATTCAAGGTAAAGCTACCGAGAGAATTGGGCCAAGGGACAGACCTACGTTTTTTGAGGTTGCCAAGTATAATGGCAGTGGTGAGAAACCGTGTGATGTCAATGGGAATGGCAGTATTGCGGCATCCAAGGAAGATGAAGAGGTGGCACTTTACCTGGAGGCTCTGAATAAGGAACACATTGATTTGGGGATCTCATCTGATCCATTAATTGCTTATTATGGCAAGGATTTCATGCGGAAAGAGGAGATTTTTTTCAGTTTTGTGGTTGAAGATGTTATGTTACTAAGTGTTATTAGTTTTGATTTATTTTGGAGAAGACTGATTCAAAGTGTTCATGAACAAAGTTTGGCAAAATTGAAATCTTCAATGGGCCTGATTGTGGTGTAAAGAATTGGAAATGCAGGGAATGTTGCAAAGCATGGTTGTGTCGGTTGGGCTTCAAATGGGAGATTGTTGGGAATGTGAAGCCCAACGGTCACACGACTGTTTGGCTTCTCATGGCTCTTTGTTTGAAGGTTGTATGCGAATGTATAAATGGATGTGTGCAGTCATGTACTGTATTGTGTTGTAGTGGATATTGAATAATAAGATTACTCCCTCCGTTTCCAGTGGATGTAGCCATTTATGGTGAACCACGTTAAATCTTGTGTCGTGTGTTATTCTATTTGTCTTTCTTTTAGTTCTTCTAGTTTCATTGTTGAATATGTTTCTCTGCTCGATTTTATATTAACAATAACCTTATATAAGATATGTATTGGTAGTTGATATGCTATAGTTTTAAAACACAAATAATTGTATCGCCAATGATTAATATATTTATTTTCATTTTCAATTTAGAAGTGCTAGCCTTGAACCTTAACGAGCCTAACAATGGGCACAACTTTGTACCACTACTTGCAATCATGCACAATATAAGAAAAGCTCCCTATATCTTCACAAATCCCTATACCCAGACCTATGTCTCAAGGGTTCACTAAAAATGGCATGGCTTTGCTTAGAAAAACTACTTCCAATCATGCACTATATGGGAGAAGATCCCTTATCCTAACAAATCCCTATATCCAGACATGTGCCTCAAGGGTTCATTTGAAATGGTTCTGCCTACGCATCTCTTTTGAGGAATTAGAGGCTCTCTAGGTCGCACATAGGTTTACAACACATATCACCAATGTTCCATTAAACCAACATTAACGAAAGTCCAGTTCAAACAAGTTTACTTCATCATTGAAGGATACCAAAACAAAAGTTTGTGTTCTATATAATATATCATTTTCCCTGCCTTCATACAAAGCTAGTTGTACAATGGAAACTTATTTCCATACTCATAGCTACCATTTATTTATCTTTTAATAATCTCTCTCTTCCTCAGCTCTTCCATACCGACAGCATCCATTAACTTATCTTCTAATAATCTCTCTCTCTTCCTCAGCTTTGCAGCTGGAAAGTAGTTTTTCTTTTTTTCATTTTTTTCATAGTGACCATATGTAAATGGTGGCAATATTCTTAGTCCTTCCAAGAACTTCACATACGATATAACAATAGATGACAAGCCTATCATTTCTTTTTGTCTTCTCTATTCCTTTTTTTGTTTTATGTCAATTGTGGTTTTTGAAAGAGTCAAACCTTGTGATTTGTGTGCTGTCAATACCCAAGCAAACCATAAGGGTAATTGGTCTGTGCATCCCCTTTGTATTGGTGTGATTGGAATTGTATATGGAGTTTCATCTTCAAAAGTTAATCCTATCTTGCCTTGTCTTGTTTCCTGTTCTATTTTTCTGTACTTCCCCCCCCCATTCTATTTAAGAAGTCAGGTCTGCAATTTTTTATACTTCTCTTCATCTTCATGATAGATCACTAAGCACAATCCTCGATGTTGATTCAGAAATTTATATACATGACCAGAAGCCCTTTCAATTATCAACATGGAATGAACCTAATAACAAAATGGTTACAAGTTGTAATGATTATCTAAGTTATTAATATTAAAAACAGACACAATGTCTAGCAGAATCAAAAAATGCAAAACATGAGTTAATATCAAAGGTCTAAGATTCTGACCTGATTCCGGAGCTCTGCAATCTGTGAATCCTTGGCAAGGTTATTTCCTGCAGAAAATAAGACAAAACACATTTAACAATGAAAAGGAAATCATTCAAGGAGACATTTCAAATGCAGGAGATTATAGACTGACCACAAAATAAGCAAGGAGTAAAGCAGCAGACTTACTTGCCAGGTCTGCATGCCCCTTCATAAGTTCTCCACGCAACTAAAGGCATGATGACATGGTTAGGGTAAGAGACTCATTGCATATCCAGTAAATACTACTGAGGTAAACAGTGATTAAGAAATAAAGTTAGTCATGCTACTTACTGAATCAAGATGTCTCACAGGTTCCAAAGAATGCAGAAACAAATTGTATGATTTCTTGTCCATCAAAAGCTGATTAAGTTCATCCAGACTGTTGTAACCAAAAACAATGCGATTAATTAAATCAGTAAAAAAATAAAATAATTCTAAGTACTCCTTTTCTCTCGAGATGCATGTGTGCAGAATGAAGATCATAAACATGAAGCCTAGCTAGTTTCAAGGAAAAGAATTTTTCGTCAAAACCTCTATGAATGTAAAGATTGTTTGTAACAAATAAATGTCTAAACCAAAGATTTATGTTTGAATCATATCTTTGAATTTAGTTTAAACAGCTCACAACATTCTGTTTTCCAGTTTCCATATTGTTCATGGTTTTCTGCATAGTTGGCACATTCGCAGAGTACTCAGCGAGTTTTAAAAAGTCGCCGAGTTTTTCTAGCTCGCGAGTTTCTGTGACTTTTACTCACCGAGTTTTTGAGAAAAACTCACCGAGTTTTTCTCAAAAACTCGGTGAGTCCGAGTCAAAAACTCGACCACGGCTGAAAATCACCGCATAAAGCAAAAAACGGCCCAGTCAAGTTTATTTTTATGTTTTTAGTGTTTCTATTTTGCTTGTGAGTGGGGAAAATAGTCTTCCAAGCCCTTGCTAACTGATTTCAATCGATTAGAAGCAGATTTGAGCGGATTTCGAGTGGTTTTTGAAGAAAAATTAGATTCCCAAGCAGGTTTTCTGATTTTCTTTCTATGTTTTTTCAAAGCATTCTATTTATTTTTTGTTGCATCTAGATGAATACAAAATCATTCTAAGTAGTTAAAAATGATTTTGAGTCATTAGAACAAGATTTAACACTATTTTTGACAAGTTTTGTTGAATCTTTCACTATTGTTTTGAAAAATCTTTAGTTTTAAAAAAAAAATCAAACCCTAATAGTTTTTTAATTTTTCTAAACTTTGAATGATGTCAAAAATTAATGAAACTAATTTAGATAGTTTGCTTAATTGTTTAACTAAAATATTAATTTTGTCTTTTCACTTTCTATGTGTAGGTCAACAATTAACCATTAATTCAGCAGTGCAGATTCAGGGAATGACTGGCCACTAGAACCATGCCCATTTGGATTTATAGGCACCCATCCTAAAGGTGCTAGAGATAGGACGTGGAGGTATGCCTATGAAGGATCGGAGCATGCGACGGGAATTTGTATAAAATGTGAGAAAGTAATTCATGGACACATAAACCGCCTCAAATACCACCTTGCAGGCATTGACAAGCATGATTCTAGGAAATGTAAAAAAAACACAGAAGAGATAAAAAGAGATGTTAATGTCATACATGAAGCTGGAGAAGAGAAAAAATTGCAAAGGGAGGGGGCAAAATTAGCTATGAGAGCAGCCATAGCTGAATCTCAAGGTGGGCTCTCGTCGTGTCCCGCGTATCCACAAAATGAGCACCACCTCTTTTACCGCTTTTACTTCCTCTAGTAAAATGCTTGCTGCTTTATCACCATCACAGACACAGCCTATAGACAGTTATTTTGTGCCCAGGAACACACCTAGAGCACCATCATTAGAGGCCACTAGATGGAATAGGGAGGCACATGAGAAAACAGACATTGTATGTGCTGATTTTTGGTATTTCAATAACATCCCTTTGAATGTGGTAGAGTCCTTATTGGCTAAATTTGGTGACCGCATTGACAGTTTCAAGAAAAGGGTGTAAGGTCCCTTCTCACAAGGATTTGGGTGGGAGGTTAGTAAATAGTCCACTTGATTTCATTTTTTAATTTTAATTGTTTTTCTTGTTTATTAAATCAAGATTGTGTACTAATACCTAATTTCACTTTGTTCTTGTAGGTTGCTCACAAATGCAGTTGATAGGGCAAAAGAAGTGGTGGACTAAAAAAAAGAATGGAGAAAATATGGCTGCACCATTCTTTTTGATGGGTGGATAGATGGCAAAAACCGGACCATTATTAATTTTTTGGTTGCTTGCAAGGGCAATGTGGTGTTCTTGAAATTGGTTGATGCCTCCAATAAGGTGAAAAATGCATAAACATGGGCATTAATGTTGGAGAACATTGTCATGGAAGTGGGAATAGAGAATGTCATGCAAATCATCATAGATAATGCAGTAGCATATATGGAAGCAGGTAGAATCCTCCAAGAAAGGCACCCCACTCTTTTTTGGACACCTTGTGCAACACATGTCCTTGATCTTCTTGTGGAGGACATAGGAAAACTTGATTGGGTGACTCCAGTTGTGGAAGATGCAAGGCGGATCACAAAATATATCTACAATCACCCTTGGGTTCTACATTTAATGAGAGAGCACACTCAAGGGAGAGATTTGGTGAGATCCGGTGTCACAAGGTTTGCAACGATTTTCTTGACATTGCAAAGTATTATTGGTGCATTGGCTTCTTTGAAACAAATGTTTGTGAGTCAAGCATGGCTAGACTCACCTTAGTCAAAGAAAGTTGAAGGAAAGGCTCTCACATGCATAGTCTTCGACAACCATTTTGCACAAAAGGCTACAGAGATGAAGAAGGTAACTTCAAAACTTGAATTTTTAATTATTCTTGATTCAAGTCTTTCATTGTAATGTCCCCTTTTCGGACCTTACTTGATTTGTCTTAAAATTCATAATTAGGGTTTGGATTTCCCTTGGGAATGGTAATTTGTAATGTTTCATACCAAGAGGATGCCAATCCCCAATAATCAACATACGTCATTATGCATTTAAATCATATTAAGAATAATCTCTAATTCACAATATATACTTAAACTCTAATTCCTTACTTCACTCCTAATCATAGACCTTAAGAAAAATGGTAGATTTACTGTGCTAGGACGCTTGCACAATCTACAAGTGGATTCCCTCAAGGCTCTACCTATCTCGGGATTTTCCATCATGTGACCAATTTACCCGCCTCTTCCTACACACACTCCCTATCCCCTTAATAGTGATTAGTGAGTTATTAAAGAATTAGCTAAGTATAGATTATTATCTCCCGTATAGTAAAAATGTTAGTAAACATACATGTCCTGATGCATAGTTCTGAATCCACTCAAATATATAAATAGTAAATATATGGATAAACTTATATAACATATTTGATATTTAATTCAAATCTTATTTTGAATAATATATAATTCATATTCAATAACCTATAATCATTAAAATCCATTATTAAATAATTTTATACTTGTAATCACGAGAATTCATAATTCTCTATAATGTATTTATTTCATATTATATATATTAATTACATATTTATCAATATATTTGAGTTATTTCAAATGTAAGTTTACTTCATAACAATATTAATGTATTTCATAATGTATTATTTCAATGTTTGTTTCATAACCTATTATTCCAAAGTTTATTTCATATTATTGTTAATATCTAATTCATGCAAATCTTATAAATGAGTTAGCTGAAACAAAGATATACTTACCTTCTTTCCAGGTGGGATGTCTATTTTTTACTTATTCAATGTTTCTTTCCTCTTAATATTCCCCTACATTTCCTCCTTCATTTTCTCTTATATTTCCTCATTGATTCTCTCCTACATTTCTTTTCTTGATTTCCCGTTAAAATTTGAATAATCCCCTCTTATTATTATTCTCCTCTTTTTAATTTATTTCATCCTTCCCTATGGTTTCTATTATGTCCTCCATATATACATGTGTGGGAGGAGAAGGCAGCAACCTTATGGCTGCGTCTTTTGATCATGCCCAATGGGTTTCTTTGTTATCATTAGTTTATTAATATTATAAGACATTATAATTTATGTATTTATATAATATTTTTCTTATTTAGTTATATTGATATTTAATTAATATATTCTAAAATGTATGATTAGATATTTGTATTATGATAATGTTTATATTGTAATTCATTTATCTATTATTATTTATTAAGCTATATACATTAAACTATATATATGTATTTATTAATAATTAATTTTATCAAATTAATTATAATAATTGTGTAGATTATATTATTATAATTTAATTATAATTTATCATTCATTTATTATATTAATCTTGTATTTTATTTTGTTATTATCAACTATATTCCAAGGAAGGGGTCATCAAACTCATTATTAATTTGTAACTATATTCCAATAGGTTATCTTTATGAGGCCATGGATAGGGCCAAGGAGTCTATAAAAAGTTACTAAAGGGGGATAGACTCAAATTTGATCCCATTTCAAAAATTATTGATAGGTGGAACAATCAGCGCCACCAACCCATTCATGCAGCAAGTTACTTCCTCAACCCCCGTTTTAGGTTCAATGATTCTTATTCAAATCCTAATGGAGAGGTCATGGAGGGCCTCACTGCATGCATTTAGAGGATGATACCTGAGGTTGAGGAGAGAGACCTCATTGTGGCCGAACTCCAAAACTATGTGGAAGCAAAGGGTAATCTATTCTCTTCAGAGCTAGCAAAGAGAGGAAGAGCTTCTCAAACCCCAAGTATAACATTTGCCATTTGGATTTTGGGGTCTAAAGTAATTGATAAATTATGTTTTCACTTTTCTCTTTGCTTTCTAACTTTTCAATGTTTTATATTGCAAATGTTTGGTGGCAAAGTTGGGGTGGAAATACCCCACATCTTTAAAAAATTGCCCTCAGAATCTTATGCCAACCTTGTAGTTCATCCAATTGTGAGCACAACTGGAGCTTGTTTGAGGGCATCAACACAAAGAAGATGAACAAGTTAGCTCAAAAACGCCTCAATGACCTTGTCTTTGTGCAATATAATCTTTGGTTGCGCATAAGGAAAGCATAGGAAGTAGCAGTTGGTCCAATTGATTTGGATGATATAGATCCTTACAGTGATTGGACATCACAGGAGCAGCCTCCATTGTTTACAGAGGATGACATCACTGATTTGGAGAGGCAGGCCATGGAGGAGAGGGGTGGATTTGGTTTCACACTAGATGACATTGAGGAGGAGGATGAGTCGGATGAGGAGTCATTGCCAATGCCAGGAGGAGCTACATCCAGGATGGGGGACAAGCCACACACATCATCAGAGATACCGAGCGAGGAGGCACAGTCACACCTAGTGCAGGCCACTAGGACTAAACCCTCTAGTTATACTTCTACCTCTCCCTTATTTTTTACTAGAGCTGGGAAGAGGAAGATGTAATTGTAATGAAGTATTTACTTTTAGTTTTACAAAAACTATTTACTATTTTGCTTCCAGCCATCAGCATTCCTCATGAGAATGCGATTTTGTACCCACTTTGCGTTTAAATATATCTAGCCTCAGCTTGTTTCTTGTGTTCTCATTAATTGACTCGTTAGATGCATCTTCTCAATGAATTTTGCAAAAAAATGCATTTCTAATTAAATTTAAGCATTTTTTTATGTTCCCGAGTTTTTTGCCAAGTTTTTGCTGAAAACTGGCCAAGTTTTTCCTGAGTTTTTTTTTCAAGCCTTGGTGAGTTTTTTTTCCTTTGGCGAATTTTCCAACTATGGTTTTTTGTATCATGTTTGTTCCCAAGCAGACAATGGGGAAGGGAGCATTGGTGGACATGAATGGCATGCTAATGCTAAAATGAAAATCAAGGATTTCCATGCCCAAGAAAGAACTCACCATATCAAGTTAAGCAGAAACCAATAAGATGGCAGAAAAAAATTATATATACACAAGTGCAACCTATTTGTTTATAAATTTATTTTCATCTCTCAATTATTAAGAACTTTCTCTACCACTTTTAAAGGGAAGTTTCAAGACTCTCATTCATGTTGTTGTTTCTGTATCATGTAATTACATAACAAACTACATAGAAGTTTAATTATTTGGAGCATTCAGAAAAATACTGAACTATTTTCTAAACCTATAATTGACCACCGAATGATTTAAAAGAAATTGCAAAAATATAGGTAAAGCTAAGATTCTAGGACATTGCCAGATGAGACATCAATTTTGTGTGGAAGTAACACCTTGTTGAAATCCAAAGGTTTTTTATTTTCATTTTCTTAATAAATTTTCATAGTGGCTATACATACCATACATTGCTCTAGATTCAAACCCATGTTACCTTTATGGAGTCCACAACCTTCACTTAGGCCCACTCAAGCTGTACTAGTACAAGCAAGTCAAACCAAAGATCATAAACTTGATAAGTCCTAGCAGGTGGACTCCGTCGAGTCTTTGAAAACCTAGAAAACAAAGCATAGAATTTTGAAAATGTTTAAACACAAAAACATGAAAATCAAACATTTTTTGAAGGGTGCAGAGAACTTTGGGAGGATGGTTAGCAATAAAATTATGAAAAATGGCATGCACCAATGGCAGTTTGTGTTATGTCAAAGGCTTTAAGTTGGGCTTGGTGGTGGTGGCTCCTTCACTCGACCCTACCTTGAATCATGAGGAGCACGCCTAGGGCACTACACCTCGACCTCAATGGAGGCATTGCCTCCAAAACCCCACAAAGGGTGTTGCACCTTGACCTCATTGGGGGCGCTACTCCCAAATCCCTGCTCTAGTTTTAGAAAACAAAAAATTAATATCTTTTTGGGCCATGTTGGATGGAAGAGCAACATGTTTTTATTTGGTCAACTTTTTTCCAATTAAATTCCTAAGTCAAGTTTTCTAAGTCAAACCCTATCCCAATAATGCTCCTCAAATTGTAGCAATACTTGCAAACTTGACTAAGATATAAAAAGCACATGAGTCCACATAAAGCTAGTAATGTTCGGATGAGGAGATCAAGCTCCTCTTTACCATAGTTTATGGCTACATATTGTGATTTTTGTTTTTTATGCTATGGATATCATAATCCATGAGTTTTGTACACCATGAACACTTGACAATATTAATATATCTAAAAAAGTTGTTTTCATCAACTAAAATTCACTTTTATACTCGTGCGATTGATGTATACTTGTGTTTGTGATCAAATTAGCTTCTATTTGATTGGTTTATTGTGGTTTTAAAGTTTATTTATTGAGGGGTGCATGATACAGGTTTTAAATCCTTAAAAATCTCTATATCTCATTTTTTTTTCAATATGCCAAGTCTGCAAAAAGTCCAAGTCCAACTCAAAAATCAGCTTGCCGAGTCTGCACCAAGTCCAAGTCTTGTAAATATGACTAGTATACCATGCAATATCATAGGGACAGCATCAAAACCTCATACCACATAGCAAGTGGCAATACAGTTGAACAGTTGGTAGCCAAGTACATAATCTGAGTGTTGCATTTTTTAAAAGAACTAAGAATTGTTTGGCAAATATGAAAAGGTTAAAAGTACAACACTTAGAACCCAAGAACAACAATCGTCAAGGCTAACTTATTTTCAACATTATATCAAAGCATAATTGGGATAGTGGATTTGACAGTCATGAATATAGTAGCAGTTTTTGATGAATAAACACATGGTGACACTAAAAGGGCACCAAAAAATAGATCTCTGTAAAAGGGATTTAAACTTTAGTTTTTCTACAGAATCTGACAATCTTTATCACAACTATAGCTGACATTTCAAATTTCTTTGGTCTTATATGATACCAAGAAATGAACATATATATTTACTGTGAGATAAGAAAAATGCTAAATATACAAGAAATGTTGAACAAATCAAAGGCTGCCAATAAAATAAAATAAAAGGCATTAGAACAAAGAAATGAATTTGTGTTGATTACATGTGCATTAACGTATGATGATTAGCACCAATTTAAAATTCTGCTGTGACTTTGTCTTGATGAAATCACAAACGTTTCCTACTTTTGCAACAGCATTTTCTACATCAAGGGCCAGGAACAACTTTCATAAATCCATTCTTACCAACATTTTCAATTACAAGATCAGAAATGCAGGTGGAAATAATTCTTTTACAGAAAGGAATGAGAAAGAAAGAAAGAAATTATATTAATTTTCACAGACAATCAAAAATAGGTCAACGGAAATCAAAAAGAACAATTGGACACAGCATAGAGGTCAATAGATAATATTTGAATTCAAACAAAAGGAACATGTTATTCGGGGAAAAAGCACACATCAGTTCATGGAATGATATAAGAAGAGAAAAACAACAAAACAACTTCCACAAATAATAAAAACATGCATGAAAGTCAAATTGCAGTAAAAAAGATTATTTAAGTTAACGTTTCATATCCAGGTGTTGCCCTTGGCATGGGGAACTTATTTGATGTTGCATGCGCAAGTGATGAAGACCATGCAAAATAAACTTGTTGATATAGCACTAAAAGAATAGCAGAAAATAACAGCATATCAATGAATAACACACGTAAATAGCCACCAAATGTATATGTTGTACACTCGTCGTAAGCATAAGTTAAATAGATTTACAAGGATGAGGATAAGAATTGCTTGGATAAGGCCCAGCATATGCAGGCTTCCCAGGACTCAGCATGTGGAATCCACCTACTATAACTTGCAACCTACATAGTGACCGTAAAGCAGAAGTAACTAGCTCACAAACATAAAGACAAATCTCATAGACAGGATATCATAAGCAACCTACATAGTGACTTTAAAGAAAAAGTTACTAACTCACAACAAGGAATTCTTAATCCCTCTTGCTATGATAACAAGATTAGATCTACTGGACATATCCAAGGCTTTAGGGCAATGTAGAAGATAATAGATCTTTCAATTCTGGAATCTAGACCCAGACAGCTACTTAACTATTATTGACAAGAAATGACCCAACTGGCTTTGAGAAAAGATGGAGCCTCAAACAATAAAGTCAATTCTGTTAGAGAGGATATCATAAGCAACTCACATAGCAACCATAAAAAGAGTATCCAATTAAAAAAGATGAGGTTGATATAAAGACCTCTTAATCCCTTTTGTTATTATGACAAGATTAGATCTGTTGCACATATCCAAGGCTTTAGGGCAATTAGAAGACAGGATATTTTAATTCTAGAGTCTAGACCCCGACAGCAACTTAAATATTGTTGGCAAGAAATGACCCAATTGGCTTTGAGGAAATATGCAGCCAATCTGCATGCATGTAAAATAGAGTTACACAGAAACCCCCACTGTTTCTGGCATAGCAAAGTGTTACAACTTACAATATCACCCGTTAGGTTAGGTTATTGCTATATTTCATTCTTCCTACATTTTCAAGTAGTTAGTAATGCAATCCTAGCTCTTACCCATAGAGACCAGGAAACACTATTAGTTTACTTCATCATTGGTCAATGCCAACAACAAAAATAGTAGTGATAAATATAAATATTAAATGCCAATTGATGGTTCAAATTTTCAATATTATCATATGCCATAATAATAAATATCATATATGTCTAGGGTCACAATTCAAATGGAAAACACTGCAATTACAAAATTGAAGATCAAAAATAATAATTGTCTTTGATCTTCATCAATCATCAAAAGGGTCTAGATCAATATCATCGTTTGCTTCAAGTTCAACATCATTTGAACCACAAGTAAACATAGTGTCACTTCAACTAGGTGCATCATTAGTGTCTCATCATCATCTATGATGACTCTAGCAAGCTCTTAAATAGATTCATCCAAGTTGGTACACTCAAGGGCTATGTCCTAATGCTTTGTTGACACTTCCTTATAGTGTTCTTTCTTATGTGATAGAAGATGCAAATTGTAATAAACATAAACCAAGTCTCTTGCTTTTTTCTACAGACAGCAAATTACACTTCACTGAGTGGATAAAGGAGTATGTACTCCAATTCTATTCAGCAGAAGAACTTGCAACCTGTTGAAATTGGAGAGGAAATCAACACAACGCGAAAACAAAAAATGCAAAATAAATTAAAGAATGTTAAGTACTAAAGTCTACAATACAAATGTTAAAAAATAAATAAATAAATACTTACTTGTGATAGAATCTTGATTGCAAGAGGTTGGACCTACTATGACCTCGTACTGAGATGAACAAGCCAAACTCTTTCCTCGCAACTCTTTCCTCACAATTTCCACCACTTCCAAATCTAAGAAGAGTCTTTTGAATGCCCGTTTGTACCCATTAGCATATGGACGAGATCCACCTTAGCAAAGCAAGTATATGTGAGCTATAGTATTTGGGAGATAATGCATATGCAAGGAGATGTAGTATTGTGTTCATCTTGTTCTAGTGATGATGAATAATTTTTTCCACACTTTAAAAAAAATGTTTCTTTGGGATCATTCTCATTTTGTGCTATTATGCCCTTTATTTTTTCTATCATAGAGTCTAGCCATCATAGAATTCCCCCTAACATGGCTGATCTGTATCCGCAAACTTGATCATACTCCTGATAGACCCAGTGAAATTCAAGACATATTTCACACAAATCCACCAATCGTTATCGAGGATCAACCACTTGACCTTCTAAGCCCTCTCTGAATTTGATTGCTTCCAGATACTTCATTAGTTGCTAATAACCATGGCATCCAATGACTCACACCTTCAAAAGTCCCCTCAATAACAATTGTGTGACGATCAAGTCTCAACAACCTAGGATCATGTAATGTTAATAACACATTAAAATATATCATATACATATTAAACATGTCATAAATAAAATTAAATAACTAAATTAAAATTACCTTCATCATTTTCAACCTCAAGAAAGTCCTAATAATGTCTTGTGACATATGGTGGTTTGACAAAAACATTTCGATCTCCCCACCCTCTTGGTATATATCTTCCATGCACTCTATTTGAGTGTCAATTGCTTGCATCACCAAGTTAAGGGAGTGTACAATGCATGATGTCCAAATAATGTGTTCATATCTTCCCTCAACCAAAGAACCTATAGCCTTGCAATTTTTCACATTGTTTGTAATGATTTAGAAAAAAAAAATCAGGTCCCACCATCTCTATGGACTTGATGAGGATTTTATAAACGAATTTTGCATTTTTTTATTTGCCCCTCACAATCAACTACCTTCAAAAACATTGCCCCTTTGGGGAACACTGCAATAACATTTATTAAATGGACATCTTTTCGCAATCTTTCCATCCACCAAACAATAAAAACTCCTATTTCCATTTAAGTATCCGTAATTGGTTTGAGTGATGTTTCTACAAAAACAAATTTGCCAATAAGGTGGTGTACACATTTTCATTCCCAAGACCTAAGAAACCAAAAGGTGCATTATTGATTGCCACCACTATTTCCCACAAATATGTTGATGTCATCAAGTTGAAAGGAAAACCATTGGCATAAATGCGATGTGCACCGTTTTCCTCTCCAATGTCTCTTGCTTCATTTTAAAATGCCTTGTCCAATGGGCCTCTTTTGCTAGAAAGAGTGGGATCTTTTGCTTGGATAGAGGGTGTCTTCAAGAAAGGATGTTGGGAGGCCATTACTAATATAATCTATAGGTAAAGTCATTGATTTTTTCTTTGCTAAAGAATGAGATCTTAGTTTTTCTCTTTCATTCAGCATCAACTTCTTGTTGTTCTCTAATGTATGCAATGGTTTTTTCCTTTAACAATCCATTCCCAAATGGCCCTTCATATACTCTAATCCCCTTCCCACTTATGCCACAAAAGTGATTTTTCACAATCATGACAATTCTAAAGGAATCCCCGTATAATGTCCCCATTTTTGGGATTGCCCTAAATATTTTCCAAGCACCTTTTAACTATCAAGTTTGTTGACTTTCTTTCTTTGGATGTTGATCATTGCTCTCTTGGATGAGTGTTATTGCTCAATGGTTCAATCTTCCTTGATTGATGCCTTGAGGTATTGGCGAGTGATGACTAATAAGCCCTCTTCAATGCTTGGAATAAATCCTCCTTTAAACTTTATTGGTGGAAGGGTCACCACCTTTCATAAGGATTGAGTCACCACTTTTCATTGTTGCCTTTGAGAAAAATAAATTATTCCCCAAATTGATCTCCTCCTCAATTGAAATCGTCTCCCCTTTATATCCTCCAATGTGAGGGAGAGTCACACCTCTTCATAATGGTCACAACCTTTCGCATTTACCACTCTTCAAAAAGGTCACAACCCTTCATCATTGCTGCCCCTTTGAAAAAGTCACTTCCTTTATCTTCTTCCCATTTCTTTCTTCTTCCATTAATGCTTCCTTAATTCCTTTTGCTCCTTTCCTTCTTCCTTCCTCCATGTATCCCCCCAAATGAAGTTCTCTTCTCTCCCGTTTTTATCTCATGTTTGAGGGAGTCACAACTTTTCATTTCATGCCTTTTGACAATTCATTAAACTTAACTAAATTTTAATTATTCACAACTTTTCATTTCATGCCTTTTGACAATTCATTAAACTTAACTGAATTTTTATTTTAAATTTTTATTTTATTTAGTGTTACATGGAGATGCGTCCCCCCTAGACCCCTATGTTCCCGGAACGAGGACATCCCCAGGATAGGGGGACGGGGACAGAGCATCCCTCCACCACTGCCCTTCCACCATCATTGCACCACTTGGGTGCTGCCCCAGGACCCCGCAAGGGGCATTGCTGTCCCCAAACCCCCGCTTTTGAATTTAAAAACAAAAGAAAAAAATGATGGGGAAATCGTGTTGAATCAAGTTGATGTTTTTATACCCACTTTACTGAGTTCCAATGATGAGGAATTTTCCTTGAGGGATGATTTGAGACCTCCCATCACTACATTTTGACATTTTGTACTTGTTTTGATATCATGCTACTCATTGTAATCATTTTTATGATATTTTTGATATAATAGAAATCTTCCATTTGCCAAATCAACAATTTTATTTAGTATTATAATTTCTAATAGTAATTAGTAATTCGATATTCAATGTTCAAAAGTTAAAAATTCAATGTTCATCGTTCAATGTTCAAATATTTGGTATTTGGCATTTGCAATTTTTCTATTTTACTTCTTATTCTGTTATGCATCTTTCCATAACTAGCATTTCAAGTACTATATGTGTAGTGTATAGTATATACAACACCACCCCCTCTCGTCATCCACCTGTCGTCCCCCCGGCATCCCCAAATTGAGGCCCTCTGTCCCCCCATCTTGGAAACTTGTCCTATCATCCCCCTGTCCCCCAAGGCTGATGTAGCACTATTTTTATTCTTTTTTATTTTAATTTATTATTATTATTCATTAATAAATCCTATTTCAACAAGGGGACATTACAATCCACCCTTGCCAAGATTTATTTCCTCGAGCAATGTAGGTTTCTATGAACTAAATCATGAAGGTCCCAAAAAAATCATATATTAAGATGAAAATTACAAGCACGACACATCTATGACCTCAAATGCAATTCACATCTTTTTGGTTTACTCTAGTTATTCTCATATCTAGAACATATCAAGTATGAAATAAACACAGAATATACACATAAAAACGTGAAGTATATTCATGATTATATGTAGGCACAAAGCATACACATGAAAACACAGAGTATATGCATGATTATATGCAAACACAAAGCATACACATTAAAACGTAAAGGATGCACATGAATATATGCAGGCACAGAGCATGCACACAAATACATGTGTTGTTAGATCCCTTCTCTTTGACTATAATGCATCCATAGATTTACCCTAGTATTCAAACATATTACGATTTGGAGGAGGAAACATGATAGCTAAGCTCAAAAGCAAACACTCGACTCCTTGGTCTCAGGCAAGCACGTTGGACATCCACTGAAGGTGGTCTACCAAGTGGGGTGCTTGTATTTGCTTTCTTATTCATGCACTATCCCCTTAAGTCAATAGTCAATCATCGTAGAGTTGGGAGACAAGATTGCAAAAGAGGACCTAATGTCAGCTTACTGCTCCCATGAGTCGGGAAGGGAGCCTAACCCCACCTTGCTGCTCATAAGCCATTTTGGGGTAGGGTGCTTGTATTTTCTTTCCTATTCATGCATCATCCCCTTAAGTCAATAGTCAATCAAAGTAGAGTTGGGAGTCGGGATTGCAAAAGAGGGCCTAACCCATGTTACTACTCCCATGTGTCAGGAAGGGGGCCTAACCCCACCTTGCTGCTCATAAGCCATTTTTTACCAGAAAGTGGGCCTAACCCCATCTTGTTGCTCATAAGCCATTTAGAAATAGAAAGTGGGCCTAACCCCATCTTGTTGTTCATAAGCCATTTAGAGCCAAAAAGTGGACCTAACCCCACCTTGTTGTTCATAAGTGGTGCAGGAGCACCTAGGTCTTTGGCTACCCTAGCTTATAGTTTTTGGCTTGTAGTGACCTTAGCCAAGTCACTGTCCAATAAGGACTTAGAAAAGTCCCTAGTGTGTGTGTGTGTGGAGATCCACTAGTTCTAGGAAGGTTCGTAGAAGTCTTACTAGTGGCTTTACTAGGCTTGGGTAGACCTAGGATGTTTGGTCTAAATGCTACTTTAGCATGCCAGTCAGTCAAAGCCTAAGATTGACTGTATAAAATGGAGAAATAACATGAGAAATGGTCCTAGGAGGGTTAGATAAGCCTTTGAGGTAATTTAAGACCCATTTGGATGACTTAGACAAAGTTGTCAGCAAAAATGTAAAAGTTGTCATGCCAACATTTTATCAAATGATTGTTCAAAGGCCAAAGGTAGTTAGAGGTCTTCTTAACTAATTAGCTCAGTTCCCCTATACTATTTAAGGGATTTTCCGACCAGAAATGAGGGTTGGTACTTTTGTAAATCTCTATTTTTAAGAAAATCAATTGCCAGTGCGCTCTGTTAGCCTGTAACAGTGTTCGAAGCCCGGTTATTCCTCACTTATGGATTGAACCAAAGCCTTTCCTTGCATGTGTTGATTAAGTATTGTTTATAGTTCTTTTGTATGTGTTTATTTAGTATCTAGGTTGTCTTCTTTTGGTTGTGTTGAAATCCCTCCTCTGTGACCAGTTTACTAGTTCATCCAGAGTTGAGGTCAATAAGATGACTCTAGCATGAGTTCCCATGGAGGGAATTGTACGGCCCCTTGGGACATGCTAGGGTATTGTATATACTCTGTAAATATGTATTTTCTTGGCCAGACTTGCAGGGGAGCTATTTTTGGGATCAAGCCCTAGGTGAGCCAGTGGATGCCCGATTAGGAAGCTTGATAGTGAATCAGCAAAGGATAGAAGGCTTGGGGATTGAGGGAATCAATCCAAGTGCAGAAGAGTGAAGGATATGTATCAAGGACTCAATCCTAAGAAGGAGATCCCATGAACAATCCGATAAAGGTTGTGGAAGCCAAACCTTCACTGAAAATCAGAGAAGCCTAATTAGGCCTAGAAAATAGGCATGATTGTAGGAAGTACTATACGGACACCCTGAGGACTTAAGAACCAGAAAATCCTAAATTTGAAAAGGGTATCTGGTTATGAAGTTTGTTTTGTAACTTGTTTGGAAAGTTGGGAAGTTATACCTCCAAGAGGGGTTTGGGAGACCTAGAAAGGCCTAATAGGGCTACAAGACCTATTTCAAAGAGATCAATTAGTGAATGGGAGTAGATAGAGGTTAGAACACCTCAAATCAAGGCAAGATTTGCCAAAAGGAAGTCTTCTATCCAAATCACAAGGAAATGGCAATTTGTTTGTAAGATGATGAACTTGAAGGAATGAGTTCATTTGTGGGAAGGAGAAGAAGAAATGGGAACACAACTTGGTAGAGAGGTCTAGAGGAGTGGAGGTGATTGTCAAAAATCACTCATTGATTAGGGTCCAAGATAGCCCTAGAAAGGTCAGGAGAAAGACCTAGAACAAGTCCTAGGTGAACTAGGACAAGTGTGTAGAGACCTCCCTATCAAATTGGTATCAGAGCCAACAAATGATTGGTATAAGACATAGTGTATGTCAGAAGGTGGAAGTACATCAGTGGGAGAATCCACCATGGTGACCAATGCCGAATTGGCAAGGGAAGTGGTAGAACAAAAGGAGAGGAATAGGATCCTTGAAGAAATCGTAGAAGCTTTGAAGGATAAGCTTGAGGAAGTTGCAAAGGCAGCTAGTAAGATGAAAGAGAAGATGGAAGTTGAAGATGGAAAAGGCAAATCAGTGGCTGAGGATGATTATACACCAGAACCAGATCCTCCAATGCAGGAGGAACCCTTCCTTAAAGCCATCAAGGCATTGGGAGGCAAGGCACTTGAGGGGATAACCCTGTTCACCGGCAAGATGGACTTAGAGTTAGTCATGGAATGGATTGAAGGGATGGAGAATCATTTTGAGCGTGAAGGTGTCTCAGAGGCACAAAGGGTGAAGGTTGCCAAGTCAAGACTCAGGGGACCAGCTCTAACATGGTGGAGGTTCCTTCAAGAAGAGAGGGAAAGAGAGGGGAAACGACCAATAGCCAATTGGAGAGCTATGGTAACAAAGATTAAAGATAATTATCTACCAGAAGATCAAGAGATCCAAATGCACAAGGCAAAGTCTCAGACAAAAGGAAATGGATGTGGCTTCTTACACTGAGGAGTTTCAAAAACTTTGCTTAAGGTCTAAAGTCCAAGAAGAGGTGAGTATCCGAGTGGCTAGATATTTGGGTGGTTTAAGGTGGAGCATCCAAGACGAAATTAGTTTGTGGACTCCTACTACTGTTCACTAGTGCTTTCAATTAGCACTTAAGGTGGAAGAGAAAAACAAGAAGAAACAAGACTATAATCCTAGACGTAGAAGAAGAGGAAGAGATTCTAGAGGACATAGGGGTGGATATGGTGGCAAGAGTAATGAGCCAAGGAGCCAAGGAGATTCCAAGTTGGTTGAACAAACTAATGAGCCAAGTGGAAGAGGTAATTATGGCAAAGGAAGAGGATTTCATGGTGGTGGAAGAGGTAGATCAAGCAGTTTTGGTAGGGGGTCACACTTTGCCAACACACATTTTTGCTGACAACTTTGTCTAAGTCATCCAAATGGGTCTTAAATGACCTCAAAGGCTTATCTAACCCTCCTAGGACCATTTTTCATGTTATTTCTCCATTTCATACAGTCGATCTTAGGCTTTGACTGACTGGCATGCTAAAGTAGCATTTAGACCAAACATCCTAGGTCTACCCAAGCCTAGTAAAGCCACTATTAAGACTTCAACCAACCTTCCTAGAACTAGTGGATCTCCACACACAAACACTAGGGACTTTTCTAAGTCCTTATTGGATAGTGACTTGGCTAAGGTCACTACAAGCCAAAAACTATAAGCTAGGGTAGACAAAGACCTAGGTGCTCCTGCACCATACTCCCCCTGCAACAAGAACTAAGTGCCATTAGGGGACAAGAGTGCTAGATCTATTCCCATCTTCTTGAATCTGTTCTCTACTATCCATGTAGCCTCTGATTCAGGCAAGTGCTTCCATTTGACAAGGTGTTCCATGTAGACACCATGCCTAGTTTGTTTCTTCACCCTTGAGTCTAGGATCCTCTCAACTTGAGGCTTCATAGGGACTGGTAAATTGAGGTCTTTGACATCAATATGAACATCCGGACTGTGTTCTTCCTCTTTGACATCAGGTCCCTTGTATCTAACCAAATCTTGAACATTGAAAACTGGAGATATGGCCAGTTCATTAGGTAGGCCTATTTTGTATGCATTGGAGCCATACTTGGCTAGAACCTTACATGGTCCAACCCTTCTCATTTGTAGCTTGCTGGGTATGCCTTTCCAAAGCCTAGCCTTATTGAGATGTGCCATCACCCAATCACCTACTTCAAACTGTAAGTCCTTTCTCCTCTCATCTACCTTAGTCTTCAACTTTTGATTGGCTTCCACCAATGTCCTTCTTACCTGCTCGTGTACTTCTTGCATAGACTGAGCAAAATCATCAACATGACTACTAACTCCTCCTTGATTGACTAGTTCTCTGAGCTCACACACACCCCTTGGGTGCATGCCATACACCACTTCAAATGGGCTCTTGCCGGTGGATCTATTCATGTTGTAGCAAATTCAGCTTGTGGTAACACCTGGTCCCAAACTTGTCCATACTCTTTTGTAAGACATCTCAAGAGGTTTCCCAACATTCTATTTATCACCTCTGTTTGACCATCCGTTTGGGGATGATAAGCTGAACCAAATGCAAGATTTATGCCTAGTCTCTTCCATAGGGTCTTCCAAAAGTGTCCCATAAACTTCACACCTCTATCTGACACAATGCTAATTGGTAGGCGATAAATCCTTACCACTTCTTTGAAGAAAAGGTGTGCTATGTAGCTGGCATCATGCGTGGTCTTACATGGTATAAAATGACTCATCTTACTAAACTATCAACCACCACAAAGACACTATCAAAACCAGTAGTTGTCTTGGGTAAGCCCACTATGAAATCCATACTAAGACACTCCCATGGCCTATTTGGGATTGGTAAAGGCTGATATAACCCTGCATTGGAAGATGTGCCCTTAGCTTTTTGACAAACAATGCATTGCTCTACATACCTCCTAACATCTCTTGGCATCTTGGGCCAATAGTAAAACCTTTGCACTAGGTCCAATGTCTTATTCAAACCAAAGTGTCCACTAAGGCTCCCATTATGTTTCTCTTGTATAAGGTTCTCCCTCATTGATCCCTTGGGTACACATAACTGATTTCCCTTGAATAAAAAACCATTTTGTAATGTGTAGTCAGCAAACTCACTATGAAAGTGGTTCTCAAATTCATCACATACCTTACATGCCTTGGAGAAGTCCTCATCTTCCTTGTAGAGTTCCTTAAATCCCTCTAAACCAATGCTTCGAAGCTGGATTTCTTGGACAGTCAGCAACCTTCGGCTAAGAGCATTAGCTACCTTGTTGTTTAGACCCTTCTTATGCTTAATGGTAAATGTATAGGCTTGGAGAAACTCCATCCACTTGATGTGCCTATGACTTAGCATTTCTTGGGTATTGATATAGCTTAGTGCTTGGTTATCTGTAAAGACCACAAACTCCTTGGGCAATAGGTAGTGCCTCCACTTCTTGAGTGCTTGTATCAATGCATAGAGCTCCAAATCATATGAAGAGTACCTTGACTTAGCCTCATTCAATCTCTCACTGAAAAATGCAACTGGTCTTCCCTCTTGATTAAGGACTGCTCCCACTGCTATGTTGCTTGCATCACATTCCACTATAAATAGCTTGTCAAAGCTTGGAAGTACTAGGATGGGCTAAGTTGCCACTCTTTGCTTCAATTTTTCAAAACCTTCTTGATTTGCCTTGGTCCATATAAACTTGGTTTTAACTCCTCCTTTAATGGTATTTAGCAAGGGTGCACATATCTCACTAAAACCCCTTATGAACTTCCTATAGAACTGAGCTAACCCATGGAAGCTCCTCACTTCTGTCCCTGTTTTTGGAGTGGGCCAACTTAAAATGGCTTCAACTTTAATTGGATCCATCTTAAGGTCACCTTGAGACACAACAAAACCTAGGTAAACTAGTTCTTGTTTTAGGAATTCACTCTTTTCTAGATTGATGGCTAGTTTTTCTTCATGCAACCTTCTCAAGACAATTTCTAGGTGCTGCATATTTTCTTCCTTGGTCTTACTAAAGATGAGGATATCATCTAAGTACACCACAACAAACCTACCTATGTAATCTTTTAGGACCTCATTCATTAATCTCATGAATGTACTAGGTGCATTTGTAATCCCAAAGGGCATAACTAACCATTCATAAAGACCCTCATTAGTTTTAAAGGCTGACTTCCACTCATCCCCTTCTTTCATTCTAATTTGGTGATACCCACTTTTGAGGTCAATTTTGGTGAAGTATCTAGACCCCCCAAGACAATCCATAAGGTCTTCTATTCTAGGGATAGGAAACCTATATCTAATAGTTATCCTATTGATTTCCCTAGAATCAGTACATAATCTCCACTTACCTCCCTTCTTTGGTGCCAAAACCACCGGAACTGCACATGGGCTAATGCTCTTTCTTATAAACCCTTGATCAAGTAGCTCTTGAATCTGCCTTGCAATCTCTTTGTTCTGGTCCGGGGTCATTTTGTATGCTGCTTTGTTAGGCAAAGATGCTCTAGGTACAAAGTCAATTTGGTGACTGATTGCTCTTTGAGGAGGAAGAGTAGCTGGTGTACCATCACTAATTATGTCTTTAAACTGATCCAAAAGGTGTTGTACTTCTTTTGGCAAAGTGGGGTGTAGTGACTTGGTCTCCTCCTTGGGTTTTAGGACTATGGCTAGTCCAACTCCTTCCTCATCCTTGAGTTCATGCAAGAACTCTTTCCCACTCGTCAAAAGTACATTAGGATCACATGTACTTGCAGCTCCTTCCTCCACAAGTGACTGTATTTTATAAGTAACCCCATCTTTCTTGAAGGTGTACATATTCTTCTTTCCATGGTAGATTGCATCCCGGTCATATTGCCATGGTCTTCCTAGCAGCAAATGGCAAGCATCCATTGGTAGGATGTCACACAACATTTTATCTTGATAACCACCTATCATGAACTCCACACACACTTGTTCATTCACTAGAACATTCTGCCCCTTGTTTAACCAGGTAACTTTGTAAGGATGAGTATGAGGTATCCTAACAAGTTTCAGTTTTTGGACTGCCTCCTCTGAGATTATGTTATTAGTTGAACCTGAATCAATGATAACTTTGCACACTTTTCCAAGGATCTTACATTTGATTCTAAAGAGAGCCCTCCTTTGCTTAGGTTCTTCTTTGACTGGTTCCTTGAGTAGAACCCTCCTAAACATGAGGTTCTCACCATGTTCTGAATCCAAACTAACCTCTGGTGACTTAACACTACTCACCTCCTCTTGTGCATAGGCTGTCACGACAACATTTTGTCAAATGATTGTTCAAAGGCCAAAGGTAGTTAGGGGTCTTCTTGACCGATTAGCTCGGTTCCCCTATACTATTTAAGGGATTTTTTGACCAGAAATGAGGGTTGGTACTTTTGTAAAGCTAAGTTTTTAAGAAATCAATTGTTGGTGCGCTCTGTTAGCCTGTAACAGTGTTCAGGGCTCGGTTATTCCTCACTTATGGATTGAACCAAAGGCTTTCCTTGCATGTGTTGATTAAGTATTGTTTATAGTTCTTTTGTATGTGTTTATTTAGTATCTAGGTTGTCTTCTTTTGATTGTGTTTAAATCCCTCCTTTGTGACCAGTTTACTGGTTCATCTAGAGTTGAGGTCAATAAGATGACTCTAGCATGATTTCCCATGGAGGGAATTGTACGGCCCCTTGGGACATGCCAAGGTATTGTATATACTCTGTAAATATGTATTTTCTTGGCCAGATTTGCAGGGGAGCTATTTTGGGGATCAAACCCTAGGCAAGCCAGTGGATGCCCGATTAGGAAGCTTGATAGTGAATCAGCAAAGGATAGAAGGCTTGGGGATTGAGGGAATCAATCCAAGTGCAGAAGAGTGAAGGATATGTATCAAGGACTCAATTCTAAGAAGGAGAGCCCATGAACAATCCAATAAAGGTTGTGGAAGTCAAACCTTCACTGAAAATCAGAGAAGCCTAATTAGGCCTAGAAAATAGGCATGATTGTAGGGAGTACTATACGGACACCCTGAGGACCTAAGAACCAGAAAATCCTAAGTAACTTTGAAAAGGGTATCTGGTTATGAAGTTTTTTTTGTAACTTATTTGGAAAGTTGGGAAGTTATACCTCTAAAAGGGGTTTGGGAGACCTAGAAAGGACTAATAGGGCTAAAAGACCTATTTCAAAGAGATCGATTAGTGAATGGGAGTAGATAGAGGTTAGAACACCTCAAATCAAGGCAAGATTTGCCAAAAGGAAGTCTTCTATCCAAATCACAAGGAAATGGCAATTTGTTGGTAAGATAATGAACTTGAAGGAATGAGTTCATTTGTGGGAAGGAGAAGAAAAAATGGGAACACATTGGTAGAGAGGTCTAGAGGAGTGGAGGTGATTGTCAAAAATCACTCATTGATTAGGGTCCAAGATAGCCCTAGAAAAGTTAGGAGAAAGACTTAGAACAAGTCCTAGGTGAACTAGGACAAGTGTGTAGAGACCTCCCTATCAATAAGCCATTTAGAGAAAAAAGTGGGCCTAACCCCATCTTGTTGCTCCTGAGCCATTTAGAGCCTGAAAGTGGGTTTAACCCCATCTTTTTCCTCATAAACCATTTAGAGCTAGAAGGTAAGTCTAACCCCAACTTGTTGTTCATAAGCCATTTAGAGCCAAAAAGTTGGCCTAACCCCACCTTGTTGTTCATAAGCCATTTAGAGCAAAAAGTGGGCCTAACCCCATCTTGTTGTTCATGAGCAATTTAGAGCCTGAAAGTGGGCCTAACCCCATCTTGTTGCTCATAAACCATTTAGAGCTAGCAAGTAAGCCTAACCCCAACTTGTTGTTCATAAGCCATTCATAACCTTTCTACTCCCATATGCTCATAAATTTGCTCCAATCTGCTTCAAGGATCTGCTTATGAAGTCCCTTTGGATTTTCTCATAACCCTCTTTGTTTGAGACTCTTGCCTAATCTCAAATGATTGAGTGTCAACTGTGATCTTTGAGTAAAAATTTGCACTATGACTCTTGTCATTTCTTGTCACTCATTCTTGATCACTATGTTCAAGCACATTGCATAATGTTGTTTTCATAGGCTTGTAGAATCATGGCACTGATACCAAATGTGATGTTCCCATTTTTGGGATTGCCCCAAATCATGCCCAAGCACCTTGTAAATATCAAGTCTATTAACTTTCTCCCTTTGGATGTTGATCAGTGCTCTCTTGGATGAGTGTTATTTCTCAATGTTTCAATCTTCTTGATTGATGCCTTAAGGTATGGGGGAGTGATGATTGATAAGTCGCCTTCAATGCTGCAAACGAATCCTCCTTTATATTTTATTGGTAGAAGGGTCATCACCTTTCATAAAGATTAAGTCACCACTTTTCATTGTTTCCTTTGAGATTAATATATTATTCCCCAAATTTATCTCCCTTGGATCCCCTCAAATGAAATCTTCACCCCTTTATATCCTCCAATGTGAGGGAGAGTCACACCTCTTCATAATGGTCACAACCTTTCACAATTACCCCCCATCAAAAGGGTCACAACTCTTCATCATTGCCACCCCTTTGAAAGAGTCACTTCCTTATCTTCTTCCCATTCCTTTCTTCTTCCATTAATGCTTCTTTAACTCCTTTAGCTCCCTTATTTATGCCTTCCTCCATGTATCCCCACAAATGAAGTTCTCCTCTCCCTTTTATATCTCATTTTTTAGGTTGTCGCAACTTTTCATTTCGTGCCTTTTGAGCATTCATTAAACTTAACTAAATTTTAATTATATTAAATTTTATTTTTATTCTTTTCTATTTCAATTTATTATTATTTATTACTAAATCCTATTCCAACAAGGGGGTATTACACCCCCACCTCCTAGAACTTGTTCAAGCATTGTAGTATATCTGCATAAAGGAGATGCTCTATCAATTTTAAATTTTCTATATGCATCCACACCCACTGAACTTGAACTAGTGGCCATTCTTGCAATATGATTTTGCTATTATAAGAAATTATACAATTTTTAGTTAATTTTTTTTTTTATTGCAAGCCTGCAATATGCACAAACTAACTAAATTTCAAAACAAAGATCAAAAAACATTATCATAAATAGTGAAACTTATCTCTTTTTTTCTTTAAAAAATTACAAAAAACACTCGAAAAAATTTGCTAAAAGGCTAAAGAATAGGGTAAAATGCTTATCTTAGATGATTAAATCTCCTTTGCGCAAGTTGTCTTTCCTCTCTTGGCACTCCCCCATTGATCACCTTTGAAAAAAGCCAGCTGCCCTTCAAAATGCCAAAATGAGAAAAGAGAGTGAAGAGAGAAAAATGTTATTTGTATTGGGTGAAATCATGATTTGAGGGCATTTCAAGGTTCTAGAAGAAAAAAAAAGGTTTAAAATTGTTATTTTCTGTTAGTTTTAATGCTCGCGGGTATGCCCGGTACTACCTATTATGAGGTTATCACCCCGTTACGAATGGGCACCCCCTCCTTTCGTATTTTGCTCTTCTGGCTCGGGTTTAGTGAGTTAGTTTGGCCAGTTGTCTTAGTCAGCGAAGAGAGTTTGCGAGGTCTACTCAGAGAGATGGAGCTGGAAATCAGTCTAGTTTTGAAGTCATGTTAGATGGTTTTGAGGTCGAGGCACCTAGAAGTAAGTGAAAATCGAAATGTGAACTCAAATTACCTAGGTCAGATTGGAATAAGCATGAAGTCACCTTGGGCAAGGTCAAGGGTTTTGAGGGCACCAAAAGAGGATTAAACACTAGGTCACAGAAGAATCCTAGAAGGTAGCAGTATTCCACCTCCTCCCAGGATTGTTATCCTCATGTAGAGCAAATTTCCGCAATCATGGTTAAGGAAGCCCAAAACTAAACTTGGAGAACATGGTGGAAATAGGCATGGTGGGAATGAATTGAACCTTTCGAGACTAGGATTGCAAGTGTGAGGCAATGAAGAAATGGTGAAAGGTGGAATCAAAGTACGCAAATGAGGAATTCCTTAGAGATGGCAGAATTCCACCATCTCCAAGGGGATAAAATCCTCCTCCCAACTGAAATCCTGCCTTGACTATATTTGGATGCAAGAGCAAATTTGATTCCCCAACACTAAATCATGAACGAACACCATAAAATGCCAATCAAAACTTAAATCGATCGAAAATCGGAGGGTCTAAAGGAGGTGAGTTTGAAGTGGACTTAAGTTGTAAATACAAAGAGAACACTCTAAGCACCCAAATTTCCGGCTTATCTTGGTGCTGAAGGAAGCATAAATTTGCAAAGAAATGCAGATCAAAATGGCGATTAGAAACATGATGGCCGAGTTTAAGGTGGGGTATGTTGGAAGCGGGTAATGAAACAAGGAAGAATCCTTGGAAATGGCGGAATTCTACCACCCCAAAGGATTCCGTAATCCTCTTCCACTTTGGATTTCCGCCTAACATGAGCACATAGTCCTCATACACATCAGATTTCTGCCCTGCCATAAAGACAGCAAGACTCGAAGCCTGATCTCTCCATTTGCGATGTAAAGGATCAGAGATACGAAAATGGCAATAAGAGTCTAGTTTTATGAGGAAGGAAATTGACTTATGAGTTTGAGAGAGGAATGAAGTTATAGAGGTGGAAAGGAGAATCAAAAGAAAATCCTCTAGGCCAGGCGGATTCCGCCAGCCTATGACAATTCATAAAATCCTTATGAGTGTGAAAATTCCACCCCATCATGATGGTCATGAAGTAAACGAAGTCAACACTTTGAGCACAAGGAGAAAACTCAACAAACGATCAATGAGTCAATGGAAGCAACCTCGCAAGAAGATAATTGATATTAAAGAAAGGCGATAAGAAACAATTCCTTGGGGGTAGCAGAATTCCGCCACACCCAAGGATAAATCCTCAATCATGTGACATTTCTGCTACAAGAAAGGAGCGAACAATGGATGGCGATTTCTATTAATGGAAATTAGATTCCTTCGCAAATCATTTTCAAACCTTCAACATGTCGGCCTATAGAAGTCTAAAGAACAAAATTAAATAAATAATTTCATTGGATGATTAAAAGGCCTAGTCAGTCAGCTTGGAGGGTTGTGTCTTTGCAATCCCAAGCGCCTATAAAGTGGAGGAGGAAATAAATTATTCTAGCACCAAGTCAAAAGCAATTTTCTCTCTGCATATCACAGCTAATTGCCATTAAAAGAGGCAGCGAATTTCTCCCAAAAAAGGCAGTGAACTGTTGTGTCAGGTGGCAGATAGGATTCAAGGTAGCAGCTGGGCATCTAATCGACATTCATAGGTGATCCAAAGACATCAAGAGCTGCAGTTTTGATTAACATTTGGAATCCAAGACTTTTCCAGATTTAGGGTGGTAAGGAATAAAATTCAAACATATTTCAGCACCTATCATTTCCAGACTTAAGCCTTGTCACGAATTCACAATACAGATCTGAGTTGCTTGGGATTAAAACTCCAATTTCCTTAATGCAAAATGCTTAAATATGAATATGGGATTGAATGAATCGGATTGAAATTTTGATTTAGATTCTTATTTAAAGCTAATAAGTCTGAATTTAATAAAAGGAAGTGTACTAATTCCATTGCAATAAGCTTGGTTTCAGAACTTTTTTATTTTTCTTTGGGAGCAATTACAGGAAATTATAAGTTCTTTACAAATTCAGGCAATAGGAATTCACTAAAGCATAGATGAGAGAACGTTTTTCAAGATTTAGTTTGCCAATTCTAATCCAATCATAAACCCTTAGCATGCTAATCAAAATTCAAACTCTAAAATCTAATTGAGGATTTCATATGGCAGGGAGGAGTATGTCAGGAGCTAAGACTGGGAGCTCGAAGGACAGACAGGCTCAAGTGAGGAAGGACACCGAGGAGATGGCACCAAAGTCTACTTTCATTACAAAGTACAAGAAGATTGGAGATACTAGTCTAGGGTCCATCAACATGGTTCAAATGAGGCAAAGGATGTCTATTGATCCAAATTCGAAGATGGCTAAGATGATAATGAAGAATGGAATAGTTCATGCAGCTGCCTTCCCATGCACGCAAAGCATCGAGTTGGTCCTTGAATGTGTGACGCAAGAGAGGGGCAGGAGGGGCCAAGGAATGGCACACCCTAACCTAAACCACTCTGCTCAACAATACGCAGAAGCAACAAACACAACAGTGCGAGAGAGAATGCAGATCTTTCATATATTATCTTCAAATTGATTCATACATGCCGGGTTGTAAGGCCTTCCCGGTTACGGCCAGATATTACAATCAAGTACAGAAGTCCTCAAACATGCGAGGATCTACAGATAATCTCTAATCGTCTATCTTCTACCAAAACTTACTCCAAAAACTCGCTCCCTAAACTCTAACCAAACAAGTACATTTATACAAGAGGCTACCGAACTGAGTCGGCCTTCAGATCCACAATTAACGGAAGGAACGGTCAAATCTGGGACCACACGCTTCCCAATGATGGATACCAGCATTAAATCCGCGACCCATAATCAATGCACAAGTCGGCCTCAATAGAAACTCAAAAGAAACCCGTCGGTAAGCAAAGCCAACCGAGCGCCAGACAAGCATCACCGAGCGCCAGGGAAATTACCGAACGAGATAACTGACCAACACCAGCGAACAAAGGAAACCGAGCAACACCGAACCAACTTAGTCAAAGCAGGAACCGAGCAACACAAACAAACTCAAATATGTTTTTTGTGACACAGGATTGCCAAGGACCCGAGATGCTCCTGCATCAATGTGTGAGGAATTATAACCCTCAAAAGAAGACAATTGAATATGGGAAGGAGAAGAAGATTATAATGGTGCTATCAAAGAAGGCTATCAGGATGGCTTTCAAAATACCATCTCACGAGGGGAAAACCTTTATCACCGAGGAGCAAGCCTTGAAACATTATGAAGATCAAGTGGATGCATGTGCGAAGAGAATGAATGATGAGTGGTTAGTTGAGCTATGGAGACATTACTCCAAAATCTTGAAGTTGACCAAGCTAACTATATCAGACTTCAGGCCAGATATTGGTGATCTTATTATGATGCTAAACAGGGTGATGGGAGAACCACAAGGAGGCACTTTCAAATTTTGGATGTACTACTTCATAGACAAGATCTTATTGGGAGAGGTGATGTTTGCATGGGCGAAGATTATTAGTGACAACATTGACCATCAGTTGAAGAAGATGAAGAACACTAAGGCATTTTACATGACATCATATCTTGTCTATATGTTGGCTAGAATATTCATATACCAAGGATTGGCAAGTTTGGGAAGGTGTGTACTAGCTCAAGGAGAATGCATAGTGCATGAATGCTATCCACAACTACATCTCCACAATCACAAAGACTTCAAAATATTCAATGATGCATTCGCCATGAAGATTGTGAGGCAATTGCAAGAGGCTCCACAAGTGAGGCTTACCGAGGCTAAGAACTAATTGAAGAGAATGGGTCATGATACATCCAATATCCCAAATTCACCTACATTCGAATACTCGGAAGTACAGTTTGCCCAAGGAAGCTCCCTAGATATCCTACAAACAAGATGATCATCATGGAGGTAGCAAGGCAACTACTTGCCTATGAAAGAATTCAAAAGAACAAGCACAAACCAAGGGTTAAATTCAACTTCAATTTGGGAAGTGAGGCTTGTCCACAAGCAGCAGATGAGGAATATGAGTATTATAGGATAGGACTCTATGAGTTATGGGCAAACTTCAATCCTAAGAGAAAGATTAAAAGAGCATATTGGAACAAATATCTCCACATTCCACACTTAGATGACTATTCAGCTAATGCAAACGATGATTTGGAGATCAGAAAAAGATTAGTCTCGAGATTGACAATATATATGATCAGAAAGTATAAGTGGAAGGGGATCCAAGTTCCTAATCAGTTAGAGGAAGATGATAACATCGTTAGAGGAGATTTCAACAACACTGCAATCATGAGTTAGAGACAATTGATTGGGAGGATGATAAGGAGGTTAGAAGTGAGACTTTGATGATTCCAGTCTCCCTCGTCACTCAGCATGATTCCAATTTCCCTCTTTACTCAGCACTGGTTGGATGGGAAAATAGCCAGTTTAGCAAGGAGTACCCTTAACGTATGACAAGATGAAAGAGGTTGAAGAAGTCGAAGAAGAAGAATCATCTGAGAAGCCTCCAGCATCAAGTGGGCAGCAAGGTGAACCTAGCAAGAAAAGGAAGAATACTATAAGAAGCAATTTGAAAGAAAAGGGAATCAAGATTGAAGAGCCACAAGCAAAGAGATAGGAGCAGACAACTCCTCCATCCAAGGAAAGTGCAACTTTGAAACAAGGAAAGACTATGTCATCTAAGGGCAAGGAAGTACATCAAGAGATCTCTTCTGAATCATAGGATAGTACTAGTCAAAGTTCTTCAGGATATTCTCCACTGAGTGCCTCTAAGGTAGAAGGAATGCTTTCCCCACAAAATGATAATGATGATGAGATGGTTGATATTGAGGATTCTCCCCAAGATTGGACAAAACCCACCACCTAACGAAGGTCCAAATGAAGATGTCACAGTCGTACCAGTTGAGAGCCAAAGAAGAGAACCCAATTTGTAGTTAGGAGAATGCACAACACCTGATTGGTTATGGGACATGATACAAGGGAAGGAAAATGTTGATAAGCCTAAACCAATTGAGAATTTTGATAACATTGAAGATATTATGCAGCTAATTGAGGGAGAGAAAGAGAGTCAGCCAGTAGGAAGGGTAACTAAGGTGATCAGAGATGAGTCAGGAGCCTGCAAGGTTCAGAGTGTCATTCCTAAGGTGAACAAAATTAAAGACAACATTCAGCCCCAGGATTATGAGATAGTTGAACATGAGTTGAGAGCTACTACAAAGAGGATGGAATATAAGGAAGCTCAAGATGCCCCGAAGGCCATGCAGAACAAAGTAAACAAGGAAGTTGCAAAGAAGAAAAAGTATAAGGTGGAGAATAAGTAATTGGTAGCATATTTCAGGAATGTCCACAAACCAATCCAGCAAAGAGATCCTACATTTGTACCATCTCTCACCCTTGAGAAGGAAGATATTGATAGTGCAGAGGCATCGAGGACATCACTCCAAGAAACTCGAGCTTGGATGGAGGGAGTGGTGCAAGAAGGATTGGCATTCCTCCCAAGATTCATGGAGCAGTTTCAAATACTCATATCACTTAGAGCCAGATTTCGTGCTTTCATGGACCTTTGGGATGAGTTTCACCCCTTTAAGGATAAAAGCATGCCCCAACTGCAGGCTATGGAAAATGTTCCTAAGCAGCTATTGGTAAGAGGTAAGGTGATCAAGGCAAGAGGAATGGGAGACATTGAGTCATGGTACTTTTCTTTAGTCCATTGACAAGATACTTTGGAGAAGATAAGGAATGATAGTGCTCAACCTGGTCTTTCCATCCATACTATGATTGAAGAAACTTTGAGTACAACGAAGATTGCTTTCAACTTTCAAGAGAAGGAAGAAAACACCAACATAGAGATTTTGAAGGATAAGTTGAGAGCTTTTAGAATTGGGGAGAATGGTATCATCAAAAGGGAGTATTTGGAGGGGCTTTCCTCTCTTAAGCTTCTCATGACTTCAGTCAAAGACAATGCAGCTGAGTGGGAGAAAGCAATTGTTACAACCAGAACTGAAATGAACTTAGCAATGTGGTGTCCAGGTTCATCGAATTAGCAAAGAAAGAAGAGACAAGGGAAATATTATTTTAGATGATAATTTGATGTAAGCCTAAGTGGAAAACTATTTTCTCATTGGGTGGTAGTCCAGATGCTTAATTTTGATTGGCTTACCATTTGGTGCCATTTGGTTGGTTGTCACATTTTTGTAATTTTGTTATTGTTCTATTTTGAGGTGCTTGCAGCTCATTGGCCGATGGGGTGGCAACCCTAATTAGGGTTTGTAGGATTCAATCTGGGCCATTGATTCTGATTTAATCTTGGTCGTTCATTGTACTTGAGCTCCCTATATAAGGACTGCTCCTCTCATTTGTAAAGGGAGATGTTGGAGAATTGTTGCTAAGATAATGTCAAATTTGCTCTACTTATCATTGTTGTGTCTGGCATGACGATTCGTTTTGAACAAGTTTGAATTATTGCATGGTTATCTTCATCCTCACTTAGAATAGATTTAATTTCAATTTGTTTTCATTTCAAGTTGTTGAGTTTAGAATAGAATAGAATTTGCTTCAAATAGTTTAGTTTAATGAAAGTAATTGTGGATGTTTACTTGCTTGGCTCGAACAAATCTGGGCCACTAGCCTTTTGTTGATTGTAAGTGTGTCTTGTGTGGTTAGTCGATGATTGAAAGCACTTAACTTCAATTGATATTCAATTTTTAGTTTGCATCCATTTGATGGGATTGAAGAGGAAATATTTATTTGAAAATCATTAAAGTATACATTAGAAGCTTGCACTAGGTGGGTGGAGTCGCTGACAAGATTGCACATAGTAGAATTCAAGTTCATCTACACTTCATTCATAGTTAGAAGTAGAAGTAGAAATTAAGTTTAAGTTCAAGTTGAGAAGTCAAGAGTTGAAAATCAAAACTATATTTTCATTGCACATTGTGAAGCCAAATCTTTAGAAGTGCATTGTCAAATCTTGAGAAACAGCGTAAGTCCCCTAAGTGATTCCAGCAAATCACATAATTTCACTGAGCGATTATCCACGATAGAAGGAAACTTGAAGTCATTTCATAATCTTACTTTGCAAGCTTAGCATAATAAGTGACCTTATTCAAGAGAGGATTGAGCGTTTAGTGTTCATCTCGAAGCATTGAATATTTGATTCTGCATATTGTAGTGGAACAAAACTCACATCAACACTACCAAGGTGCACCCTGGATGCTTCAAGTTCCTTGTGGGTACACAGGCTAGCAAACCCATACCCAAAGGCACTCAATATAGGTGTGGGGCAAGTTCTAGGTGTACCCGTAACCCATTAACTTAGGATCAAACCAAAAAGAAAACATATTATTCATAAAAGCTTATTTTCTGCTTTAATATTCTTGTATTCCTCACATATATGATAATTTGTACATTCCATTTGCACATTACCAAAGAGCAGTTTTATATTCATTCATATAGAGTTCATCACTGAGGTAACGAGGGCCTTGAAGTTCATTGTTGCTAGCACCAATAGGAATAAGTGGAAGAGTAAAAGATAGACAAGGGGAAGATGGTAACGCACATCATCTCAGTTGAAAATACAGGAATGCAAATGGATGAGGCACTCAAAGAAGATTTGGATTCCCAATGCATTGGAGAAATATATAGTAAAATTAGTTTTTAATCCAACAAAAGGATCTATTTTTTAATATATCCAGCAAATGCAAGCCATCATACTAAAGAAAGAGGGATAAGGTGAAACCCTTCCTGCACATGACTGAATTTGTACACAATCCAAAACGGTGTATCAAAAAGGATATAAAAGCGCCACATATAGATGGTCCAAAGGAATAATATGAATTTTAAAAAGCCTTCTGAAAAACATATTCTTCAAAGGAGGTGAACATATTCTGGTGGAAGTTTGTGCATTTTTTTGAAATTAGTAACTTAAAAATTAACTACGTAGGGGTGAAATAGACTATCTGAAGTCAACAATGAGCCCATCTAATGGTGGACAATGCATGGAGATGGAGCTCCAAGTCCACAGTTTGCCATTCAATTCATCCATAGCTAAAGAGAATCAGTCCACTTACAACATTATACATTCTGTTAAGAAGAACAGATTCTAACATGAATATGGAATAATCTATTATAAATAAAAACCCCAATGCATTTTCTTTTGCTCTACCACATCAAAATGAAAATCAATTTCATATGTACCCTATCTACATTTTTTAAAAACTAACATATATGTTTACGAAGCATTTTCATTTTTTTTAAAAGACAAATAATGATAAATTCATTATTGTGCATGTTCAAGTTTGCACGTATCCTTAGCTTCTTCAATGATTATACACCCATAATAGTTGAATACATATTGATTACTTGTAATGATCCAGATTCCCAAAGGAGATTCTTTTTTCTTTGGTGGGTGACTCTCCCCATCCTCAACACCCAATTAAAATAATTTTGGGCATATACTATAAGAATCCTTGAAACTTGTTCCTTACTTAACCCATCCCTCCACTTTCCACCCCAATACCAAATAATGTATATAAGCTAAGTTGTTGATCCTCATGACAATACCATCATCGCATGAAAATAAGTTTAGGTTAGAGCACTCCAATATGACATTATTTTTAACCCTTGGGTATGTGTATGGTACAGGATCATGTGTATGTGTGTCTACTATAATTATAAAAACAGTAATACTCATAATTGCCAATAAACAAATATTAAATACCTCATATTTTGCAAAAAAGAAAAGACTCATAAATTCATAATTTAGTGACTTGTCAAATGTCAATGCACAATGAGAATTAGTATTACAATCCATAATCAATAATCTTCATGTTGCTCTTCATTGAGATCATTAAAGTCAACATTTGGTTCAATTTAATTTTAACTACAATAAGTTACATTGCCACTTCCACTAGCCAGGCCATATGTAGAAGTTGTCTCATCTAAAGAGATTTTTGGCAAGTTGTGCAAAAATATGTCTAAGTCAACACACTCAAAAGCTAGTAGATCTCAATTCCTTGTCAGCCCCTTCATTTTAATCAAGTTTCTTATGTGACAAGAGATCTCAGTAACTAGTGGGATCTAGGAGCGGACATTCCAATGGGGTTGCACCTCTCAAGGCCATCTACAGGCAATGTCCCCAGGAGGATCAAGAGGCAGCATCGTGGGGGTTTGGAGGCAACACCATCCTGGACCCAGCCTTGGACCCATATACGTACAGAGGAGGTTATTGTCAAACCTTGCAAGTACATAAGGTAATCCTTACAAGAGGTATCACAAGTCAACTCTTGTCAGCTCTAGAATCAAAGTCTTTAATGATATTGTAATCACTGAAAATTGGACAAGATCATTTAAGTGAGAAATCAAGGCAAAAATCAATACAATTAAATGCAATTAAATCAAATCAAGTCAAAATCAAAGATAAATTGCAATTGAACCTTAATCCAAATTTAATTGAAAATCAAAAGCCATTAAATCAATTTAAAACTAATAAATCATGATTAATCAATAAATTGTACAATTAATTTAATTAATTGTATAGTTCAAATTAAATCAAATCAACCCATTTAAGGGGTACACATGACTAAACAAATTAAATAAATTTAATTAATTAATTCCTATTTTCTCTCAACCACCAAATGGGAGGAAAATGAATCAACCAATAGGAATTGAGGACCAAGCTCACATGGATCAAATCTAAATTGAATCTCAATCACTCACTTGGAGGATGCATCTTGTCCACTCATTTTGTCATTTTGTTCCAAGCTTTGAGAACAAAATATTTAAATGGTCTCCAAAGGTGGAACCATGGACTCAACTCTCACCTAACCTTGATCAACTCAACTACACCCCCTACCCTTGCCAAAATCTATAAAAGCAAGGCATAATTCACTCAATAATCATCCACAAATCTGAGAATAGCATCAAACCTCTTGCAAATTAGAGTTAGAAAGGCAAATTTAGAGTTAATTAGGCTTAATTTCACTTTGGAATTGAACTATTAGCTTTGTTTATCATTTATTCTCGTTTTAGGACTGTCACTAATGGAAGCTTGTTGAGAGCTTCACATTAGCATCCCTAAATAGAGATCCATAGAGTGCTTAATTGTTCTTTATTTGTTAAAATAGCTTATTCTTTGTGGTAATTTAGTTATTTTATTCATTTATTTGCAATACTAACCCTATGAAGGTACTTTTTCTAGTACACAGATATGCTGGATAGAATTCAAAAATGTCAAAAATTTAAAAAATTCAAGTGGTAAAGAGTTTATTCAACATAAAGCAGAAAATCGCTTTACCTGATTGATACACTAATTTGTTATAGTGAGAAAGACCATTACTACAAAGAAAGATTGCAGAAGCAGAATTTTCCAGAATCGGATTACCCTATGTATATGAACTTAGCTGCAATCTGCTGATATTCACCAAACACAAACTGAGATCTCAAAATGCTTGCTTCCATAATTATTTAGGATGGGAAATACTAGCCTAGAATTTAATTTGTAACATATTTTTGAGTTCCTCCCCATGTTTTTTATTATCCATTTCAAAATACAGCTTCCTTGCTAGCCTGCACTGCCAGTATCCAGGACTATAAACTTTACATTAATTGAGAATAAGCTGAACCAGACTTTCACAAGTCAACTACCTACTATCATTCTGACATTAATTTTCATTTAGAAGCCCCTGAGAACTCTAGAAGAGAAATTTTACCCCAGTACAAAAGATCTTAATCGTAATTCCCAAATGTAGTACGAGTAAATTAAGTAATTTATTTTTCTACCAGTAACTGCTTTGAAATAATTAATCAACTCTGCCACTCTTGAAAATCGATTATCAACTCAAACATCCATTGTAACTGAATTATTGTATGGTTATAATGGCTAGTTTTAATTTCAGGATTCAGCACATTCTAGGTTAAAAGAGATTAGTCCACATCAAGCAATGATTTATAAATCACTTGCATCTTCAACAGAACTGAACCCAAGAAAAACCAGTGTTTGGATGCATAACATATCAAAGTATAGGTTCTGGTAGCTTTCTACTTCATATACTGCTTTTTGAGGAGGAAAAAAATTATAGAACTGTTTTAAAAAAGTGAAGATAAGTGCACCTTTTCTCTTGCAGAGCAGGAAGCATATCAGAAAATTGAGCATTTGGAGCAGGAGAAAACGGCCTAGAATTGGAAACCTGATTTACAACTGAATTCAATCTCGAACTCATACTTAAGTCTGATGATGGACCCGTTCCTGATGAAACTAAAGGATATGTTGAATTGATTGAAGGAGTCACCGTTGACTGCTGATACCACGTTGGTGCTGCAAAAGGCATGGGCTGAGCCTGTTGCTGTCCACCTCTGCCATCATTTTTAAAACAATATTTATCCCTCAGAATACAATCTTAATGAAAAATGTAATTATGTGCAAACACATTACCAAAAACATAAAAAACTCATAAACACAAGATATTCATTATCTAATGCATTAAATGCAAACCCAATAAGTTTTGCATAGCTTAGGAAAAGTACTTATATGCATCTGTGTCTCCTTTCTCATTCCATTCCAAAAGAACAGCAAAGCATTTTCACAGAACAAAACTTTTTGAAATGCAAGAACAAGAATAATTTTTTCATTAAGAATTGCATTCAACCATGTACAAAATCTCAATCTGATGAAATGATTTACAAATTCATCCACTCTAAACAAGAATCACAAATACTGGAGGTATACTGCAGGTAACAAGGAATGCCACTGAGATCATGCTACAAAATTACAGAGGGTGTTCAACACACAAGGAAACCTATGAAATGCAGAATGTGCTGAAGCAATTTTCCATATGACCTGAAAAAACTGAAAGGTTTCGCACAAGCACGAAAAAGTTTAACCGATATTATAATTACAGGAACTCTTTGAAGAAAGAAACAAAATGAGAATTTCACTCAAAGGAATTATAATCCAGTACCCTTGGTGAATAATAATCCATTCAACTAAAAATGAGTGACTTTTTATATGAATTCCAAATCCCTATGTGGATTTTTAGCATCAATTACCACTTTAAGAGAAAATAATAAATAAACTAAGGCACCAAGGGAAGAGATACATTGAGAATAAAGTAGGAGACTAATTGGCAAACCAGAGATGGCCAAATTATTAGGTATACTTATAAACCCAAAATTAATAATTATTAGTTATGCAAGATGTGAGTTTTATTTAGGGGAAAAACCCTTACACATATTAAGGATATCAATTTTCCACAATCCATGTTGTTTCTTGCTGTTGTTTCTGGATTTGATTGTGTGTATTTTTTTTGCATCAACGTTTTCGATCACATTCTATGATACATCATCTGGATGTTAAGAGAGCTTATTAGTTTGAGAAAGAGTGGTTCATAAGAATCTTTGTCACAAACACATTTATACTTACAATAAAATATTGGTGAAAAAGACATCTATAAAAAAAAGGTCCTTTTATTCTTCAACTCACAAATGAAGTACACTATATTAAACATGCGCCCTATGTAAATGCAAGATATACTTAAATTTATGTCAAAAGAACACAAGGAAAGAAAACAGAAAAATGCAGAACAAGCATACTCATAGACTATGAATAAAGACCATATAAAAATGGTATATACTTAGATTAATGGAAAAAGTAATCAAGGAAAGAATCAATAAAAAGTGCAGAGCCACTGATTGACATAAGACATGAATACAGATTTGCAGGCATAAAATAGGTTTGACTATGGTTATAATAGATAAAAACTCAACAATACTGAAAAAAGGGTGAATTTTCACAAATACCCTACAATCAAAGAAATACATATCAAACCTACCAAAACATGCATAAGAAGTCGAATAAAGCAACAATTACCAGATCCTGCAGCCTTCCCATCCCATCTACATAGATTTATCTTTAAAACTACTAATGCAATCATGTGTAGCATTTCAGCATCCAGGATCAGTGATTTAGACATTCATGAATAAAGACATAACCTAAGAGTTTATAGAATATATAATCTTTCATGTATCAGAGCTCTCCGGATACTTCCCAACACACAAGGTTTTTTTGGCTGTCATCTCGGAAGACTCCCCACCAGAAATTGACATCTCCCGCTAGAAAACTTAGGGAATAATGCGTTAAAATGCAAAAAAGCAAGACAAATAAATAAAATAAGACTGGACAATGTTTCATGCTGATATTTTGGATGATACAAAAATCCATGCAAACATTGCAAAGTTATAGTGATCGGATCTACCGACAGTGTAGACGTATTGAGAGGGACATAAACAGTTGTATCACTTTCTGTCATTGTAATGGTCTAAAGAGAAATTGCCTTTACTATTTACTGTTTCTGTATGACTAGTTTACTATTCTTGTTTTCAAAGTTCTATATCATGATATTTTCTCGAATTAATAAATTATATTAAAAAAAGGACATCTTTAAGTACCCCCGTCTCTCCTATTTTTAAGAATTAGGCGTAGCAGTAATGGTACCAGTCTCTGGCATCTCCAAGTGCCCCCATCTCCAGGTAACTATGCAAAATACATATTAAACATGAACACGCTGATAAATTCTTGCCCACATTTCTCAAATTAATGGCTGCAAAAAAGGAAGATGGAAGAAAAATCAAATAGAACTTTAAAACCATATAATCCATTTAAATATATACTATGTTGCCATACAGGATCAGTGATGACAACATTCATGATCACTCCATTGGAGGTATAGTACAACAGTTTATATAATTATTTTCGTGTAGGTGATAACTAGAACTGTCTCTGATTATTTTTTCACATGCAACAAAGCAAAAAATTACAAATCACAGATTAATGATGAACTTCCTGCGCCAGTCGTTCAAATGTGTGAAATTGAGTAATGTAGTACGGATATGGAGGAAAACGTATAAAGAACTTGAAAAATATGAATTCTATCATATACACTAGTTTCCTGTGCAGGATCAGGGATTTCAGAAATGTAATCATTTCAATATAGATACAAAACAAAGTTTATTAAATACTGTTCATTGGGCAATTACAAGAAGTACGTATGTGACATTATAAGGCCCAAAGTATAGAATCCGTGATTAAAAGGAGGAAGAAAAAGAAATAAATATAAAAGGCATACAGAACTTAAAACTATAAAGTCCATCCAGGATCAATGATTTCGACATATGCAATCAATTCAATGGAGACATTATACAAGAGTCTATTAAAGAAAACCTATGTGGACAATTACTATAGGTCTAAATATGATTCTCTATGCATTTTGATTTGACAAAACTCCAAACTATTAATCACATGTCAATAACAAAATTCCTGCACTGGTCATGTCAAGTATGAAATCTATGACAGAAAGAGGGAAGAAAAGGGAAAAGGAAAAGGTAATTGAAAACATACAGAGTTTAAAAATTACAAATTCCATTATATGCACTGTTTTCTTATGCGAGACTATAGATTTTAGCATTCATTACAATTTCTGAGGAAAAAATACATTCATGTAATATTTTTTATGCGGGTCTTCACAAGAAGTCTTTATATGATTGTCTTCGTGTGTAAAAACACTTGAAACTGCTGAACACAAAATAATGATTAGCTTCCTGCTCAAGTCATATCTACATGTACAAAATTGATGATTCAAAGAAAGCATAGCAAAAGAGAACATTTAGAATTTGATATCTTAAAGTTCCAACAAACAATTTTGCCATGTAAGATGAAAGAATTCAAAATTAATGTTCATACCAGGGTAGAAGAGATACAAAAATTTATTGAAAATTTTTCATGTGGGTATTATTACAAGTGTGTGTATTACATAAAAACTCCAATCGCATATTAATGATGAACTTCCAGCATCAGTCTAGTCTAAATGCAGCGTATAAAAGATTGAAAGAAGGTCAAGAAGGAAAAATAACACATACAGAACCTGAAAATTACAAATTACATAATATAAACTAATTTCCATGCAGGATTATATATTTAACATTCATAATGATTTCGGTGTATGCATGATGCAAGTACTGATATGAAAATTTTGATGTGGGTGATCACTGGAAGTGTGTATATAATGTAATGAAGAACAAAACTACTAATTCCAATTTGTTGATGAAGTTCCTGCACAAATCATGTACACGTATGTAAAACTCAAAAATTATAGAAGGGAAAAGGAAGATACACATACAGAATAGGTCTATGCATCTTGGCCAAGGCCTTCTGATTCTGTAGAGCAAGCTGTTACAGAATTAAAAAAAATATATAAAAAATTAAAATCCAACAAGCCTTTCGATCCTCCAATTCTCAAATAAGGCACATCAAACACATATAGTCATGAAATATAACATCAGCATTCTTATACCCAAATAAAATAAAAATTGAAATACTATAAAGAGAAAAAGGTCATAAGGTTATAAATTGTTCAGCGCCCACCTTAGATTTCTTCCTTAACTAAGTGGAATTACTTTTTACAGGTACTTTACGGTATATACCACGTAGAATTTGCTTGTTCTTTGACAAACCCATATTGAATTTGGATAGTTAAGAGATATGCTCACATCGTTCGAAACAATTCCATGTTTAATCTAAAGATTTTCTGGTACATCTGTTTCAGCCACTTTTCTTTCTGTCAAAATGATCGCTTGGTACAGACCCACATTGAATTTTTCTTCATTCTTTGCTAAGAAAACCCCGGTTCGATACTATGACAACTCGTTTGGCCTTTTGAGGGTTCTCTGACAAGGACAATCTGTCTCTAGATTAGAAAATCTTATAATTTATTGTTCCGATTGTTTGATAAACTATTATTTGTTTTGCTTGTAATTCAGTCAGAAGCATAAATTCCTTCGAATATGACTGAAGTTTAATGATCAAGGAATATTAGGGAGTTTTTTTGAGAAAGAAGGGTGATGAGACATTTTCAATTGAGAGTTTTTTGGATGATGGCGTGGTTGTCTTTGTAGTGTAGTGAAACCGGTTGAAAGGTTTTTTAGCCTCTTGTAAACTTTGATAATGCGATTTAGCCTTCATATTCTTGGAGTTTTGCAAGTGGCAGTTGCCTACAATGAAAAAAGTGAGCTCACAATTATCTTCATATGAGTACACTCATTTTTTTTTTTGGTTTCATTGGTCAAATTTTGATTATTATTTATTATTTATTTTTAATCTTTTATTTTTATTTTTATTCTTTTTATGAAGGAAGATTTGAACGCGTGTTTACATTGTAGACAAAGTTTGATAATATATTCTTATGAAATGAGAAATTTAAAATTATTTAGTTAAAATATTTAAATATAGAGTATAAAATTATATTTTTAATATTTTTTTATTGGATTAAGAATAAACAACTCAGTATACAAAAATGAAACAATAGCAAAAAATGGTATTGTTGTTCATCTAATAGTTTACTCATTTAACAACACATGAACAATAGTAAAGAAGACTTGCCACTACTTAGAGAAGTGGTAATATGCTAAACTCAAGGCACACAGCCAAAAAATAGTGGGAGGAATCTGAAATACAAGTTGTACTCTTGATACAATAGACATATTGTCCACATAACAGAATATAAATTGTCTTCAAAATTGAAATACATTTACATTGCATCAAACCTTGTTGTTTTTGTGCAATTCCTACTATCATTAATTGTTCTAACCCCGTATGTGGTAGAAACAATTCTTTTATTTTCATATGGAATTGTCAAACTTCTTAGTAGTTATGAAGATCACCTCTCGTGCAGAGTGTAAGGAACATGACCTATTATAGAAGCAAACAAAGTTGTCCTCATGTTGCTATCTTGAGTATTGGGTAAGATTTTGGCTTAAAGTTAAGACTTAAAGCGATATACTCGTTGGTAAACATCATTGGTAGCGTAAGAAGCTATATTCAACACTTGGACATGCAAATTACAGCAAATGGTAAGAATTTTAGTCTCAAATGGAAAGAAAGATTGGGACAAGGTAACCTGGCAATAGATCTTCCAAGTATTTTTTATTGTAGTAAGCCTACAAGAGTTGGATAACATGTTGTGAGCTTTCAAGGTCCCTAGAAGAGAAAATTTCCATATCTAAGGAAAATGAAATGGGGTAGGAATAGCTACAAAAAGAGCTTTCCATAATAGTTTAGCGTGAGGAAAAAACCAAAAACAATGCTTGAAAGTTTCAATTTTGTTGGAAATATATATGTTTGGTTGCAAAGTAATCTTTAAGAAACCCCCCTCTTAAAAAAGATATAAAATCTTGGCGAATCTTTCATTTTCTTGAAAAATAATAATAATTTCTATTGGCAAATCTCTCAATTTTTTTGAAAAAAAAGTATTCTTATTGGCGATTTATTTTGAATAAATTTTTTTTATAGAAAATATTGGTGAATCTCAAACAATAAAAAGAAATTAATTAATCACCATGGTGAATACTTCTATTTAAAAAAATAGAATTCTTATAGAAAATTATTAGGCTTAATGTGGAAATCTTTGATGCATTTAAGGAATCGACTCTGTAATAATTACTTGCTACCATTTATTTAAAATATAATCTAAAAACTTCATTGTATTGTGTGAGACAAATGTATTGGTATTTTTTAATACTAATGGGGCCCAAATTTCTTCAAGACCATTGATTTATACTAAGATCAATAATCCAAAAGAAAGTTTAGCTCCCATAAGCATTAGAAAACCAAATAGTAACATTTTTACCTCATAGAGTAGAACGAGGGTCACTAGATTATACTTTCAGTCAGTAATGGAAACTAAAAGTTGGTGATAGATCCCTACAGTAACTAATAATCATGATATATTATTGGAGAATTAATTTAAATTTCTATAATAACTTATAAAATTTTAGCAAATCAAATCTAATCATGTATCAAATATTGTGGTGAATTTTTGAGTTCAAGTTTTTTATAAAATAAATTATTTTGCGATTTAAATATTTCTCAATCAAAATTGTGTAAAAATGTGGTGATTTAGGTTGCCTTAAATCTTGAATTATTAGCCAAATTTGGATTCTCAAATTTCTAAAATTAGCCAATTGGTGAATATTAGCCACTAAAAATTACTATGTTTGGTTGTCTATTGTCATTTATGTCAAACACTTTGGTCTGGTGGTATTTGAGGTGTTTGTTCAAACACGTGGTCTAGATGTATTTGTTGATGGATGGCATGTTTAGGTATATCTTTGGTTCAGAAGAAGGATTATGGTCCAGAAAGATGTAAGGTTGTGTGTTAGAAATTATATTGTTTCTGAACCTATAGAACAATGGAAGATGGGTTTGTATTCGATGCTACAAAATAGTGGAAGATAAGTATGTATTTAGTGTTATAGAACAATGGAAAACAAGTGTGTATTCATAATAGTGGCAGACATGTATATATTCTAGAGATTGTGTGAATGATACTTGTCAGTGCTTCAGAGTTATTTTCTTAGGTCCATAAATCATTGGTTATGTCAGGAAGTCGGTGGTTCAGTAATAGAGCTATACAGTGATACAATTGCATATGAAAAAAATTTAGTTGTGTGTTTTTCAGAAGGTTTTTGCTCCAAAAATCAAGGTTGAAGATATGCAGATGTGATTTTAATTGTATTCAGGTTTTGGTTTTGGTTGTGGTGTTTCCCAATGATCCAAAAATTGTTCCTAGTGATCTAGAAATAGTGTTACTAAGTGTTGCATTCATGATTAGTTGTTTTTCTAGTCCAAAAATGTGTTGTAATGACTTCTAACATGTATTTTTGGCAAGTGTATGGCTTCTAACATGGCATGTGGAGGTCTAGATATAGCTGGCAAGTGATGTGTTTTTCAAATCAATGTGTTACTACATGTTCAAGATGGCTATGGAAGTTCTACTAATTGTGAATCTAGTATGGGCTTTGTGTAATGTGTTCATGGTCCGTCATTCTTCTAGAGTGGATCAAGCTTCATGTTTTTGGTCCAAGTATTACATTTAATATTTATCTCTTATCAAGATGGGTTTGAGCTATGTGTGACCTATGTATTTAATGATTATCTCTTATCTGGATGGGTGCATGTTATGTGTAATATATGTTTTGGTCTGGATGCTTCTAGAAGGGGACCTTATTGTAATTTATTGTTGATGTAATCAACTTGTAACTTAATTGTAATATGCTTTTGGCATGGCTCACCTTGTTGTAGACTCCAGTGATCTATCTTGTATATAAGTATAGTGCATGCTTTGGAAAAAATGAAGAGTATGTGGTGAGAAAATCAATGAAGATCTATAAGTAGAGTTTAAGAAGAGCAGAGTTTAGTTTACATGGCTACTATTTTATAATAGTGGCAGAGAAGAAAAGGAAATTACAGTGTGTTGTTGAGGTTGGCAATGTTGTGTAGATTAGTTGCATTCTCAAAAGAATATTGTTATCTATTGTGAAGAGTTGTATGTACCTTGTCCCTAGGACAGTGAGTCTTAGGTGCACAAGTTCTTTACTGTACCTTGCTACTTTTACAATGAGCCTCTATTTGCAAGTTCGGAGTAGTGAACTCCCATTTTTACTTAGTGTTGTAATTGTAATTACCCTCCGATTGCATATCCAGAGCAGTGATCTCCTACTATATTTATAATCAGGCCATATAAATTAGTGAATCATCTTTGTGGGAAAGTGCTCATCATGGTTTTTCCTAGTTTGAGTTTTCCACATATAAAAATCTTGGTGTTCACATGTTATTATTTTAGTTCATTATTCACTTAATAAGTTGTTTGGTGGATAATATTGATGGTTGATTTTCTAAGTAAGGTTTTTATTTTATGTTGATTTACCCCCCACTCAACATCTTGTGTGTTCAACATTTGGTATCAAAGAAAGGTTCCTCTTGAAGAAGCTTAACTTCTTGAGGCACATTAGGATGGAGAAAAACTTACACTTTTAGGCTCCAGTATTTGACGATACTAATTTTCCTTATTGAAAGAACAAGGTGGAAGCATATCTGGAAATATTATAGAATGGCATTTGGGAGGTTATTCGAACTGATTGATATCCTCCTTTTGGAAGACCTTTGATTATTAATGAAGAAAAAGTAAAGGAAGCTAATGCGAAAGTAAGAGCAATTCTTTTTAGTAGTCTATGTGACACATCATTTAGGAAGGTGAAAGGTTTAAAAGGAGCTAAAGAGATATGGGATAAGTTGTTTTTGGTATGTGGGGGATACTTAAAGAAAAAATAAGCAAGAATAATGAGCCTAAAATAGAAGTATGAGGTCTTAAGAAAGACAGAGGATGAGAGTGTTGAAAGCTACATATGTAGGGTCACAAATGTTGTTGATGGAATTAGAGTTGTTGGTGGACATCTAGAAGATACAAATGTTATACTTAAGATCTTTTTAACCCTACTAAAGGATTTCACACGAATGACATGTTCAATAAGGGAAAGAAATTAACTAAGTTAGTATTGAATTGATCAACTTATTGGTTCACTTTCTACATTTGAGATTGCAAAAGTTGAAAGGAAAAAGAGAGAGACTGCATTTAGAGTTGTTGAAGAAGTTGAACTTGAAACAAGAAAGATGTAGGAGAAAGTTGAAGCATTTCTTTCAAGAAGATTCAAGCAAGGCACTAAAAATTACAAAGGTAAGTTACCTCTTAATTGCTTTAATTATGAAAGAATATGACATTTTACTAATGATATAATTAGTAAATAAGGAATATTATAGTGATTTAGAATATGATGATAGAAAAGACAATAAGAAAAGGTGATTTTAGGAAGAGAATAAATTTCAAAGGCAAGGGTAAAAAGAGCTTATGTTTCATGGATGAATACTTATCTGAAGATGAGGATACTAATGGATCAATTGAGGAATCTTTATTTCTAGCTATTTCAAAAAAGAAAGAGTATATCACATTACATGCTAAAATTTTGTAGGTGCATGGATTATAGAGTCTAAATGTTCAAATCATATGATAGGTGAGAAGAACATATTCATTAAGATTAAAGAGTATGATGGTAGAGCAATTAGATTTGAAAGAGAAGGAAGTGCACAAATCAAAGGTGTTGGAACCATTTTAATTAATGGTAAGCATAAAACTAATGATGTTTATTATGTTGAAAGTTTGAAACATGATTTGTTAAATGTTATTCAAATGTGTGAGAAAGGTTATTAAGTCATGTTCAAAAGTGATGGTTGTATTATCAAAAGGAAAAATAATAGTAAAAAGCTTACAGAAGGTTTTAGAACTATTAGGAATATCTATTATTGTATATGCTCAAAACCTACATGTATGGAACAAGCTCAAACATACAAACGTTGGGCATATAAATCAATTCATTCTAATCTAACATGTTCATAAACTTGTAACTACATATTTCTTCCAACATAACCTTCGATGAGCCAAACAAGTGCACCCAATACTTGTTAATTTTCTCTTTGAGATTAATGTGGGTGTGTTCTCCCAACACAAGATATAAATCCCACTAAAGATTGTGTGCTTGAGGTGGATGGATTCTATAATGCAAGCTAATGGATTGATGAAGAACTCAATAACAAATATGGAGAATTTGTCTCAAAATCATCATGAATGCAAATGCAAGATTTAAACTAAGAAACTAGAAGGATATGAAATATTTAATCTATGATCCATTCACCATCAACCTAGCATGTAATATCTAGATTCAAAAACTAAACTAAGATAGCAAAACATAAAAAAAAACTATGAAATTCTAGAGCTATTCTAGCATGATAACAATGCAAAAATGAGAGATGGTTTGCAAGGAGTGAGGCCTCCTATTTATAGATTTTTGGATGGAGGGAAGAGGTTTGGATGAGGTGGAACCTATGTGGCATCCACATAGGAGCCACATAAGAGACACATAGGAATAAGGACATGTCATGCAAAAGTCAACAAAGAGCACTTAAGCTTTGAAAGGCTTAAGGTTGCTCACACATGTGTGAGCAACCTTGGAGAAAGGAGTGGGGGGACAAGGTTGTAAGGAGATAGTTGGATAATTTAAGGAAATTTGATGGCTTCCTTTGGATGGCTTGTTTACACATGTGTGAGCAACTCATTAGGCTCTAATAAGATTAGGAATCAACTTTTTAGGCTAATTAATCAAGGATAGGCTTAGTGGGTGAAGTGATGGGTGTAGACTAGGCTTTTTATGTGGGTTTAGGACTAATTTAAATTAAATTCAAATTAATCATAGCTTAGAAGAATATTAGGATGAGGAGGGATTAAATAAATATAAATTTATTTAAAAGGGGCTTTATGGAGAAACATGTATTTAAAAAAAATAGCACATTAGGGGGATTATTTAAATTAAATTTAAATACTAAGGTAGTGAACCTATTTAATTAAATAGACAATTGAAAGTAGAAAATATAACTAATTAATTAAAATTAACTATAATGCTAAGGGGAATATTAATTTAATTAATATGAGTGTTAGGACAATTTTAGGTGTCTACAATTATATTGAACATAAATGTGAGAATCTATGTTTTCTAACTCAATGCAATGGAATATGGGGAGATGAAGTTGAGATGGAACTCAAACAAGAAAAAGTGGATTTCACATTACTAAAGAACAGTAAGGAAAGAAAGGATAAATCAGAAAAACCAATGGAAGTCGAATGGGTTTTGATAGATCGGAAGAAGGAAGAAGACAAAAAGGATACGATAGACCGAAAGTAGATGGAAGGTAAAAAGGATTTGGTAGACTAGAAGTAGGTGGAAGACAAAAAGGAATTGGTAGGTCGGAAGCAAGTGAAAGAAAAAAATAATTTGGTAGATCATATGCATGTACAAGAAAGAAAAAAGTGATTGATGAATTAGAGACCTCCTCCCATTCATTCCAGGTATTCATCTTTTAATAGAGCTTATTTTTCATGCAATAAAGTAGGGCATAAAGCTAATGAGTGTAGAAGTCAGAAAAGGAGTTATGATTTTAATGGAAGATGCTATCATTACAACAAGTTTAGCAATAAGGTACTTTGGTGTAGAAGTAGAATAAATATAAGCAAAAATATTAAGAACTTAAGTAGAGTGAATGTGAATAGAAATTTTAAGAACATCAATGGATATTGTTATGGTTGTAATGGATATGGACACAGAAAGGTTGAATGCAATATAAACATCAATGTCAGGAATAATGAAACTACAAAAAAGAAAAAGGAAGGTTTGGTTTGCTATAAATGTAACATAACAAGACATATTGCAAGGCTCTGCAAAAGTATGGATAAACATGATGATTTTTTATGATTGTGTTGGTGCCCAAAAATGATGGATCGCTTTTGGCCAACTGATAGGTACAAGCCGATACCTCTACGATTCTGGCTTAATCAAGCCAAGGCTGGTAGGCCTAAATTCACTCTAAACTATCAAATTTTTTGTGTCACACAACTACATACACAAAACAAGATTCCTCCAAAGGTGGTGAATGATCCTTTGAGGAAAATAACTAATCTCCTAGAAATCTCTATTATATAATACTTGACTAAATGGATTATACTAAAGACTGAAAAGTAATGATTTGAAATAAAGATTTAATGATCTACAAACTACAAATGAACTAACATGACAGTTTCCAATTAAAGATTAGATCAGTGCCTTCTAAATACTTGGGCTATAGAGTCATAAAAATTTCAATCCTATGTATGATCAGAGATGGTTTTAAAAACTTGCTTTAATAAGATAAGACCATTACTTCACAGGCTTCCACTTGACTTATAATTCAAATCAATCTATATAGCCAATCTTATCGAGTTTAACTCAAATTAAGAGACCGATAAAAACAAGAGAAGATACACAGATCTTTCAATTGACATTTAAACTATATATATTAATTTTGAATTATGATACTCAAGGAATTCAACACAGTGAAACATTCTATTTAATAGAAAATCCTCAAAGACTAATTGAAAACATATAACTTATAACCACCAATAAAAAGAAGAGCACTTATCTTTATTAATGTTGAAAAAATAGTACATTAGAGTTCATATTGCAGTTATGATCGAATTATATCTTATGAAAATCTAAATTGTATTGTCTTCTTTACATTTTACATTATGTATATATGTGTGTGTGTGTGTGTGTGTGTGTGTGTGTGTGTGTGTGTGTGTTTGAGTGGCTTTCACACCTCTTTAGGGTGAAAAGACACAACCCTTATTACAAATTATTTTGAAAAACAATAAACTAACTAAAAATAACTACCTAAGTTTCGGATTTGGGTTTGGTTGAAAAACCAAAATATCTCATGGAAAGCTAAGATTTTTATAGGAGATAGGAAATTTGATTTCTTGAACTGGGTCTATTTTAGATTTTTAAAATTCGACCATCTTCAGCCTTTGTCAATGTCATCTTTGTAGAAGGTCAAAATTCCAGCATTTTCTGAAGGCCTTAATCACATAATTTTGATTGTTCCTGTCACAGAGCTTCCTTTCTTAATCCCTCAACTTTTAATTGAAAATTAATATAATTATTTATCCCATTTCATGTACTCCATCATTAATTATTTGGCATGGAAATTAAGAGGCCATTTTGTAGGGTTTTATCACTATATAGGACTCCAAATTTTGCCCAAAATTTAGAGCTCCAACAGGCTCTTTCTGGGGACGTATGCTCCATGTGAGCATAGCGAGAATCCAACTATCTCTGGTATAAGTAGACCAAGTATGAATTCCATTAGGCTATAGAGTTACTGCATATTTCAATAATCAAATCAAATCTCCTTCGGTGGCCCCAAGACACCAAAACATAGAATTAACATTTTCCCCTATCAAACACTTGATTTTGATCATGTAACAACTCCCTCCTTGCTACATTGGGTGCATCTTCCTTATGGACAATTCTCATTGTTTCATCGATGTGGTCCTTGGTATTTGACCTTTGTTTCATTTTGAGGAATCATTAAGTGCATCATGATTTTTGTTGAATGAAGGATCTCTATGCATTAGACCAGTTGTATCAAAACAAAATTTCATTACTTGGACAACTTCTTGCTCATAATTTGCTTTGTCTTTATACTCCATATGGTGTTTCTCATCATAAAATGGTTTTGAAGATAACTCATATATAGGAGACATTACTGTAGCTTTATCAAGAATCTGATTAGATAGGATATGTGGAAAACTTTCAGCACTATTCCTCAACACATTCTCCTCATTATGCCTGGTTGATACCATCTTATCTTCACATGTTTGATACAACTTCTATTCATAGGATGAACTGAAAGATGTCTCACCTCTTGAATACACTTCCCCACAAATATTTTGAGTTTCATCATCCTCAAAATCATCATTAGGCCTGTTATCTTCATCATGATATCAATGGATTTGATTGCATAAAAGATCTTCCTCAAACAACGGATTCATGAACATAGAGAACTTGGAGGTATCTTCATCTACTTCCTCTTCAAACAATGGATTCAGGAACATAGAGAATTCAAGCATACATTCATGAGAATTTTCATTTGGATCATCAAGTTTTTCATCAACAAGACTAACATCTCCATTGACATTATCTCCTGAAACTTCCTCCTGTTCGTGCAATTCTATTTCATCTCCACAATTTGATTTCTCTTGAATATGGTCTGATCCGTCTACCTCCTTACCATGGTGGATTGAGAAAAAAATTGGACCATTATTCTCAGTGTGTCTTCAGTATTCTATGTCTAATAAGGCTGAAATCTCTTCTACATGGAGAAGATCCTCTTCCTCATTTTCATATTCACTGATGTTTGACATTATACAAGTATCATCATGGAAAACAATTTCCTTAGACTGTCTAAAAGAATCTTCTCCAGTAAAATATGAAACCTCACTTGACTCATATGTTATTTCAGTTCTACACTCTTTCTCCTATGCAACTAGTTCATTATTCATAAGTTCGAGAAAGGTAAGGAACTGATGATCATATAAAAGACCTAGTTCTTGCACTCTATTGAAAAGATCAGAGGATGTAGGTTTACACTCTAAAGGTATTTCATGATAGATATTAAACATCCTTAGGAAGAATTCTACTGCAGATTCTTCTTCTTGTTTCTCTAAGTTCAAAAATGCATCCAAAGGGGATATGTAATTTGGATCTTCTTCATCATCACTGAGATTGCCATCAAACACAAGGCCTTGTTCAATTTGATCATCAACCTCCTCTTCTCTGTCTTCACTATCTTCTTCTAATATCTTAAAAAGTAGCTTTAGATCAAGGTCATCTAGTGAGATTCCCAAGTTTTTGACCTTTCTCATTAATTCTTTTTGTGAAGGCATAATTGTTATAGGTATCCTCTGATAGATATTTTCCATCCTCAAGAATAAGTGTGCAGAAGACTCCCCTTCAAATCTCTCCAAACTGAAAAATTCATCAAGTAGAGACATACTATGATCCTCCTCCATGATGCAACTTTGGTCTTCACACTATTCATAACACATGTTATCTTCATCGCTTGCATCATGGAATTCATATAGAAACCATTGTCCAAATTCTTTCCAAGATGAAATAATTTGTGTAGGTAATGATTCATATGCCTCTCTTGCATTATCTTCTAATGTCCTGACAAATAGTTTCATTGCCTAATCTTCTGCACAAATCTCACAGTTCTCTATAAATGCATAAAATGCATCCAAATGTTCAACTGTTGATTCATCCCATTCTCCATGGAACTTTGGTACAAGCTGTGAAAACTTAGGGAGCAACTTAAAAGGAATACAATGGAATCCCCTAAGATCCAATGGCCTGATACCATCTGGAATAAATGGTTTTCTCTGAAATGGTTGTTTATTTTGATACATTTTGAATATCTGAATTGGTAGTAAGTTGTTTCTTTATACATTAGGTTCTTGACAATAGAGTCTCCACCTCTTTCAAAGAGGAAAACTTTACTTATCTCCTTCTGGGTCTTCTTCCTCAGTAGAGTCACTAATTGAAATACTTTATTGAATAGAGTCACCACCTCATTTGAGGAGTGTCTTTCTTCTAGGTTCTTTCTTCCAATAGAGTGTACTTCCAAACAAACTAATATAACTACTTTTTGATTCTGATCTGCGAAATCTGAAATTATAGGTAACTTCACAATATATATTGTGAGCAACTCTCCCCAACGGAGTTGCCAATTTGTTGGTGCCCAAAAATGATGGATCACTTTTGGCCAACTGACACGTACAAGTTGATACCTCTACGATTCTGGCTTAATCAAGCCAAGGCTGGTAGGCCTAAATTAATTCTAAACTATCAAATTTTCTGTGTCACACAATTATGTACACAAAACAAGATTCCTCCAAAGGTGGTGAATGATCCTTTGAGGAAAATAACTAATCTCCTAAAAATCTCTATTCTATAATACTTGACTAAATGGATTATACTAAAGACTGAAAAGTAATGATTTGAAATAAAGATTTAATGATCTACAAACTACAAATGAACTAACATGACAGTTTCCAATTAAAGATTAGATCAGTGCCTTCTAAATACTTGGGCTATAGAGTCATAAAAATTTCAATCCTACGTATGATCAGAGACGGTTTTAAAAACTCACTTTAATAAGACAAGACCATCACTTCACAGGCTTCCACTTGACTTATAATTCAAATCAATCTATATAGCCAATCTTATCAAGTTTAACTCAAATTAAGAGACTAATAAAAATAAGAGAAGATACACAGATCTTTCAATTGACATTTAAACTATATATATTAATTTTGAATTATGATACTCAAGGAATTCAACATAGTGAAACACTCTATTTAATAGAATATTTTAAAGACTAATTGAAAACATATAACTTATAACCACCAATAAAAAGAAGAGCACTTATCTTTATTAATGTTGAAAAAATAGTACATTAGAGTTCATATTACAGTTATGATCGAATTATATCTTATGAAAATCTGAATTGTATTGTCTTCTTTACATTTTACATTATGTATATATATGTGTGTGTGTGTGTGTGTGACTTTCACACCTCTTTAGGGTGAAAAGACACAACCCTTATTACAAATTATTTTGAAAAACAATAAACTAACTAAAAATAACTACCTAACTTTCAGATTTGGGTCTGGTTGAAAAACCAAAACATCTTGTGGAAATCTAAGATTTTTACTGGAGATAAAAAATTTGATTTCCCGAACTGGGTCTATTTTAGATTTTTTAAATTCGACCATCTTCAGCCTCTGTCAATGTCATCTTTGCAGAAGGTCAAAATTCCAACATTTTCTAAAGGCTTTGATCACAGAATTTTGATTGTTCCTATCACAGAGCTTCCTTTCTTAATCCCTCAACTTTTAATTGAAAATTAATATAATTATTTATCCCATTTCATGTACTCCATCATTAATTATTTGGTATGGAAATTAAGAGGCCATTTTGTAGGGTTTTATCACTTTATAGGACTCCAAATTTTGCCCAAAATTTAGAGCTCCAACAGATTGTAGAAGGCTCAAAAGAAAAGAACAAGACATGTTCAATGAAGAGAATAGAAGGTGCTTCTAATGGTGTTCTAACATCTATTCTAGATGTTGTTTCCTTCTTTGTTAAATGACTCAAGCTACATGGTTGAAGGGGGAGTTTTTATGTAAATTTGTTTACCCCCTCGAGGATGGATGTTGAGAATCTCATCAGCATGGCAATAAGGCTTGAAGGTTTTTCTGAAGGTAAGATTTGTGTTTTGTGGTCCAGAAAGGTGATTTTATGGTTTTGTAAATAGTGTATTAGATATTTGGTTGTGTCAAAGATTATTTATACTAATTTGTGTTCAAATGTGAATTGGAGAAATGATATGAACTTGGATTGCTTGGATAATAGTGTTGTTGACTGTAGAAGATTATTTGATAACTTGAAGGATAGAATGAGTCTGTGGAACTAGTTTCCTCGTATGGAAATTGACTAGTTTATGGATGATGTTATCTTTTATGTTGATAAGAATCTATTATACATATAAGAGGTGGAATCTAAAATTATTTGGGTAAGTGTGTTGTCGTATGAGGATAGTAGAGTGTTGCAAGGATTAAAGTTGTGGCAGAATTGTATGTTGTTTCCAATGAAGGGAAAGACAAAGATAAGGGGAAAAATATGTGAAAGATTCGTACAAATGCTTTGTCCTCTAGTGATCAAGAAAAGAGTGTGAGATGAATATGTCTAGAATATTATTTTTCTCTAGTGATCATTCCTAGTGATAGTGAAGAGGAGAATAAAAAGATCTTGATGAACAAAAGGAAATTGTAAATGTGCAAGTTGTTGCTAGTAATGAGGATCATGTTTCTTCTCTTGTCTCTTTAGATGAAGTATATGGTGCAAAAGCACCTAGTTGTACCTATGCTTCTATAAGTTTATTATGAGTCATTTCAATTTTTAATGTCATTTCAAGATGAAATAAGGTTATAAATTACTATTCTTTATGTAATCAAGGTCCTTGAGACCATTATGTATTGTTTTGAGTTCTATAAGGAGTCATGTTGACACAAATTGTCAATATAGTGCAAATATGCACCAAGGTGATAAATAAGGTGTTTGAGCATATTTGAAGGCTTATTAGGCCTCTTTGAACCTATTTATAATAGGATGAAGTCATTATTTTTTTTATTTTAGTTCTATGGCAAGTTTTAGGAAAAGTTGTCATTATTGACAACAAATTGTCAATGCAATTTGGTGGTGCAACATTAGTCATTTGGTAATCATTGTTAAGGAAATTTTAAAAAGACAGTTATAACCATTGGAGTGGCTTGTAAAGCCTTCAAATAGACCTTCCCTAGTCTAATGTGAGGGGGAGAAACTTGGGAAAATATTTTTTGAATAAAAATAAAATATTGATTTCTTTGATTTTTACTTATTTATGTGACTTTAACATATCTGTACGGATCCATGCAAGAGACTCATGTTCTGAAACTTCTTTGGTTGTATGGAGGAGTTAATCTAGTTTATTTTTCATTTTTTTAAAATTAATTTGGTGAAGAAATGGGGAAGTTATCAATATTTTTTTGAAGGTCGCTGTGAAACCCTTACTCATGAGGGTTTGATCATAAGAATATGAATTTGAGGTCATTTTCACCAGCCAAAATTTCTATAAATCTGGTGATCAGGGTACTTTTGAGTTTCTCTAGGAGAAACTTGGGGTTGTTGTCCCTCCTTCTAGCTTAGTGCATTAGAGTGATGCATCTCTCCAGGGGGAGATTTCTATATTATTATTATTTTGGACTAATGCTATTAGTTGTTATTAGACTTATGTAGTAGTAAGCATATCTTTTGGCCTTTGTCCTTGATGGCAAAGGGGGAGAAAGATAAGGAAAATGTTTATTTGATAATGTGTTCATGAATGTTTTGGTTATTTTAGCAAGGGGGAGTTGATAGTGATTGATATCTTAGTAAAGTATTTTTGGTGGTTATTTTCCATCAATGACAAAGGATGGGATTTTTGGGAATATATGTTTGGTTGTCTATTGTCATTGATGTTAAACACTCTGGTTTGGTGGTGTTTGAGGTATTTTCGCAAACACTATGGTTTAGATGTATTTGTTGATGGATGGCATGTTCAAGTAAGTAAGTTTGTATGCTAGACATGATATTTATTTTGAACCTATAGAACAGTGGAAGACAGGTATGCATTCAGTGCTATAGAAAAGTGGAACAAAAGTATGTATTCAGTGCTATAGAATAGTGGAAGACAAGTATGTATTCAAACAATGGAAGAACAGTGTGTATTTAGTGTTATGAAATAGTAAAATACAGGTATGTACTCAAAACAATGGAAGATAGGTATGTATTCTAGAGATTGTGTGAATGATTTTGTCAATGCTTCAAAGTTATTTTCTTAGGTCTAAAAGTCATTGTTATGTTTGGATGTTAGTGGTTTAGAAACAAAGATATAGTGATACATTTGCGTATGATAGTTGTTTAGTTGTGTGTTTTATACAAGGATTTTTATCCAAAAATCAAGGTTAAAGATACACATATGTGAGTTTAATTGCATTCAAGTTTTGGTCTTGGTTGTGTTGTTTCCTGGTGATTTGGAAACAACATTACCAAGTGTTATAATTATGATTAGTTATTGTTCCTATCTATAAATGTGTTGTGATAACTTGTAATGTGGATTGTTGGCAAGTGTATGGCTTCTGACATGGAATTTGGAGGTCTAGATATAGCTGGCAAGTGATGTGGTTTTTAGGTCAGTGTATTTCTACACATTTGAGATGGTTGGAAGTTGTTCGAGTGGTTGTGAACCAACTATTGGGATTTTTGTAATGTGTTTATAGTCCCTCTTTATCCTAGAGTGGATCATGCTTCATGTTTTTGGTTTGGGTATTGTATTTAATGTTTATCTCTTATCTAGATTGGTTTGTGCTATGTGTGACCTATGTATTTAATTATTATCTCTTATCTGGATGGGTCCATGTTATGTGTAATATATGTTTTGGTCTGGATGTTTCTAGCATGTGAGCTTATTATCAATTATTTTTCATATGGTCAAATTGTAACTTAATTGTAATATGCTTTTGGCATGGTTGACCTTGTTGTAAACTCCAATGATCTATCTTGAATATAAGTATAGTGTGTGGTTTGGAAAAAGTGAGAGTGTGTGATGAGTGAATGAGTGAAGATCTATAAGCAAAGTTTTAGAAGAGTGGAGTTTAGTTTATGTGGCTACTATTTTGTGATAGTGGAAAAGAAGAAAAGGTAGTAACAATGTGTTGTTGAGGTTTATAGTGTTGAACTACAACTAATTTGGAGATTGAAGAATCTGTGATTACAAGATCACTGAGGAGTTGTTGATTAGATATGTAATGTGATTAAATTAGTATTATGTTATCATTGATGTCAACTAGTTTGACAACACTTATCTTGTAAGTTACTATACCGAGACATCTGAAGAAAGGTGAAAGAGATGAAAAATAGAGAAATCTACATGGAGAAATATGTACATGATAGATGAGGATAAGGAACACATTGAGTAACTTGTTGATGAGTCTATGACTTGATGATATTGACTTTATTATGTTGCATTCATCTATGATGAAGTATAGAGATGAAAGACACAAAGCAGTGTTGTCAGTAAATGAAGCATTTCCAGTATACATCGATGGAGTATAGTGTATACCAATCGTAGTATTAACCGAGCAGTGTTCACCGACGCATTTCTTTGTTAACTGAGCGAAACAGAATGAATTAAATGATTAGTTTAGCCGATAAGATTGATGAGCTAGCAAAAGTATAACATCGAGGTAACAGATAATGTTTGTTGCACAGATTGACGGCTGACGAAATTCAGGGAAGATTTAACAAAGCGGATTGAAATGTGTTATTGACACAAGTACCGAGATAGTTTGAAGCAGCAAAATCTATGAATGTGGTTAAGCGAAAAAATCTGATGGTGGAGAAGAAAATGATTTACTCGTCTATATAAGAGAACATAATTTCTTTATGAATGGATACCGAAAGAAGTAGAAACTACAGGAATAATCGCGTAAACAAGATGTTCATGCATTCTAATCATACTGGTTAGTAAGAACCGAGCTATAGAACAATTACTGAGCTACAGAGAGTAATTACTGACGGACAGTAAGTTGATATAGTATTAAATCTGAAGTGAAATATTGATCAAAAGGATTTGTATGGACTAAATATTGATATGTAATCTGCAATTGAAGTTGTATTAAGGCAGGTCATTTACTGTTACATATTTAACCATTGTATATAGACAAAATCTCTTAACCGAGTGGACTCTAAAAGTCTTATGATGTATCATTCATAGAATGAACATTGTTATCCTGTCAACCCCATAGTGAATGTTGGTTGGATGATAACTTCTAGTCTAAAATCCTCTAACAAGGTCACACCTGACAGTGTGTTTGTAAACCTTTAACAGGGTTGGGTCTTAACCGACCTCACTTCAGAAGAGTGAAAAATTTTGGGTTGCCGGTCCCAGGTGGTTTTTCCCTTTACAGGGTTTCCACATTAAATCTCTTGTGTTATGTGTTGATTGTGATATTTGTTTGTTATCATTCTTTACATGTTACATGTTAGATTTGATCGGTAACTGTTATAGTATTAGACTGGTAATCGGTAAAAGTACAGACAGTGAAAGTATTTAGTGTTTACCGACATGCAAAAATTAGAGAAGTTGTTTTGAATTATACATTTTGGTTTGGGACACTAGATAACTAATTCACCCCCCTCTCAATTATTCTAACAATTGGTATCAGAGCGCTGGTTGCTTGGAACAAAGTTTTAAGGACTTAAACATAAAGGTCTCAAGATGTATAAGAGGGAAGTACTGAAACTGAACAAAGAAAACTTTGCAGTATGGCAAAGTAGAATGAAGCTGCACATATCTAGAATTGGGAACTCTGCACTAGATCTGATGGAGAATGGCTACATACAACTGCCCACTAGTCCCTTAACTCTTGATCAACTGAAGGACAAGCATGAACACAATGTTACTATGATGGAACTTGCTGCTACCTGTACCGACGTTGAATTTGAAGATATTAAGACATGCACAATTGCCAAAGCAATGTGGGATAAATTGACACAAATATACAATGGAGCTCTGAATGTCAAAAGAGCCCGAGCTAAAAGTCTGAGAGGTAGATTTGATGATACGAGAATGAAAGAAGGTGAGAACATTGTCCAATATTCAAATAGACTCAAAGAGGTGGTACATGCTATTAGAGCATTTGATGGAGTAATTGATGATGAAACAGTGATAAGCAAGATTCTCATAACTTTGCTACTAGTTTATGCAATTAGGATTCTACAATTCATGAAACAAGAGCTACATCCAACCTTACTCTTGACACTCTGATTGGTAAACTTAAAACCTTTGAATTAAACAACTTTGATAACAATGTTGTTCCTTCTATTGAATCCACTTTCATGTCTTCTTTGAAGATTGGAAAGTCTAGTAGGAATAGTAAGAATTGTGATAGTGATGACAATACCAATGATGAACATGATGAGCTTAAAGCACTTATGGCTAGAAGATTGCCCAAAGGAAAAGGAAGGTATAGAGGTAAGCTACCTTTGGCATGCCTTAATTGTAAAGAAGTCAGTCACATCACTGCTAGATGCCCTCAAAAGAAAGATGATGATAGATCCAAAGACCGATCTAAAGGAAGCTATGGGAGGAGAGTCAACAGAGGCTACCGACACAACAACAGAGACAACTGAGATGAAAAAGGAAAAAAGGTATGTTACATAGCCGAAGATATAGAAACTAAATCTGATTCTAAAGATGACATAGAAGTTGTATTTGTTGCTATGAAAGATGACTCAGAGGAAGAAGAGAAACATGAAGAGACAACACTGATCTCTAAAGTAAGTAGAAATGATACATGGATCATAGACAGTGGCTGTACACATCATATGACTTGTGATGTAGAGAAGTTTGATCATCTTGTTGAATATAATGGAGGATCTGTGAGAATGGGAAATGATGCACCTTGTATGGTAAGAGGTAAAGGCTCATTGATGATCAATGACAGATTACAATGTGAGAATGCATATTGGGTATATGGACTGAACTATAATTTGTTAAGTGTGGCTCAGCTGAACAATTCAAGCCACCGACTGGATTTTGAGAGCAAAAAAGGTGAAGATCTATGATGATGGAGGAAGACTTGTCAGAACTGGTACACAATCCAGAGGTAATCTATTCTATCTTGATATGGATTGGTCTTCTTGTTTGTTAATAAAGGATGAAGATGCTTGGTTGTGGCACAAAAGGTTATGCCATGTGAACTTTGACAACATGATCAAGATTAGTAGAAAGAAAAGAGTTAGAGGATTGCCTAACTTGACAAAACCTGATCATGCCATGTGCCATGAATGTCAAAAAGGTAAGATGACTAAATCTAGTTTTAAAAGCAAAGACTATTCAACAAAGAAGATACTTGAGTTGGTTCATACCGATCTATGTGGTCCTATGAGAACTCAGAGATGTTCTAGTGATAGATATTTTATTCTTTTTGTTGATGACTATACTAGACTGATGACTGTTATGTTCCTGAAAGAGAAATCTGAAGCTTTCAAAATGTTTAAGTGGTATAAAGCTAAGGTAGAGAAAGAAACTGGAAAGGAAATAAAATGCTTAAGATCTGATAGAGGAGGTGAATTTATCTATGATGAATTTACTAATTTTTGTAATGAGCATGGAATCAAAAGACAAGTATTTGCACCGAGGACACCTCAACAAAATGGTATTGCTGAAAGGAGGAACAGGTCTATAATTGACTATGCTAGAACATTGATGATACAGAAGAATGTTGCTCAAACATATTGGAGGGAAGCTGTCAGTACAGCTGTGTATGTTCTTAACCGAGTACAACTGAAGAAGGACTCCAACCAAACACCTTATGAACTATGGTTTGGACACAAACCTACTGTAAGTTATTTTAGAATTTTTGGAAGTAAATGCATTATTTTGAAAGATGAAAGAAATGGCAAATTTGATTCTAAAGGAGATGAAGGGATATTCTGGGATATTCCACTACAAGTAAAGCATATAAATGTCTGAATAAGGTTACAAATAAGATAGTTGAAAGTACTAATGTTCATGTTGATGATTTTGATGATAAGTACATGGAGGAAAGTACAAAGGAATCAGAAGACTATAGTAGATTCAATTACATTGAACATCCAGAGTATCTACCGACACTGCAAGCTGTGACAACTAGTCAGCAGGGAAACAATGCAGGACAATGGGCAACACAAACTGAGGAACAAGATGGAGCTACCGAGCAAGGAAATGACCCTGATCAGGATGAGCAAGAAAGGAGAAATCAAATTTTGGCTAGTTTTGTCAGAAGACATCATCCTGAGACACAAATCATTAGAGACAGACATGCTAGAATGCAAACTAGAAGCAAAACAAGACAAGGTACATGTTTAATTTGTGAATTTGAACCTAAAACTGTGAAAGTTGCATTAGAGAATGAAGAATGGGTTGATGCAATGGAGGAAATAGACCAAATAGAAAAGAACAAAACCTAGTCCTTAGTACCCTGACCAAAAGATAAGAATGTTATCGATACTAAGTGGATATACAGGAATAAATTGAATGATGGTGAAGTCACAAGAAATAAAGCTAGATTGGTATGCAAGGGATATGCACAGGAAGAAGGCATTGACTATGGTGAAACATTTGCACCTGTTGCTAGATTAGAAGGAGTTAGAATGCTACTTGCATATGCTGGACACAAGAAATTCAAAGTCTATCAAATGGATGTGAAGTCAGCATTTTTAAATGGTATACTTGAAGAAGAGGTCTACATTAAACAACTTGAAGGATTTGTTGATCCCGACAATAAAGACATGGTATGTAGATTACATAAAGCTTTATATGGATTGAAACAAGCACCGAGAGCATGCTATGAAAGACTGCATACTTACTTGTTAAGTATTGGATTTGTTAGAACAAGTGAAAACAACAATCTGTATGTGAAAGGTGATACTGATGATACTATTATCATTGTTGAAATATTTGTTGAGGATATTATCTTTGGGGGCTCAGATCTTGTCTGCAAGGCATTTGCTGATGAAATGCAAAAGGAATTTGAAATGTCTATGTTCGGAGAGATTAAGTTCTTTCTTGGACTACAAGTGATTCAGCAGAGTGATGGAATATTCATCACACAATCTAAATACATAAAGGAAGTATTGAAGACATTTGGCATGGAAGATGCTAAACCTATGGGAACACCGATGGCTATTGGATGCAAATTGACAAAGGAGGATAAAACTACAGAGGTAAACCAGACACTTTACCGATCCATGATTGGTAAATTAATGTACGTAGTTTGCAGTAGACCAGATATAGCACATGTTGTGGGAATTGTTGCAAGATTTTCTGCTAATCCTAGAGAATCACACATGATAGCTACAAAAAGGATCTTAAGATACCTAAAGAAAATAGATAATTATGGATTATGGTATCCTAAGGAAGGGAAGTTTGAACTGAAAGTCTACACCAATGCTGATTGGGCTGGAAATGTGGATGATAGAAAAAGCACCACCGGAGGAGCATTTTTCTTTGGTGAAAGACTTGTAACTTGGACAAGTAAAAAGCAGCCATGTATTTCTCAGTCTATAGCTGAAGCAGAATATGTTGCTACCACTACTAACTATTCAAACATTGCATATATCAAACAAGTGTTGGAAGGAATGAATGAGGTAATCACTGACCCGGTGATTATATATTGTGACAACACTAGTGCTATTAATATTTCAAAGAATCCTGTGATGCACTCTAAAACAAAGCATATATCTATTAAGTATCATTACTTAAGAGAACAAGTGCAAAAGAAGCAAGTGAAGTTAGAATTTGTCACATCTAAAGAACAACTTGTAGATATTTTTACAAAACCCCTACCGAAGGACACATTTGAATACTTGAGGACTAGACTTGGGGTCCGTCCCCTATCTATCGGTCACTAAGGTGATCTGGATGTTGCATCAACCTATTTTTATCAGAAGATCATTCATGTTGATGCAGCATAGTTCACACTTTGAATCATGTTCAAAGTTGTGATTAAGTTTGAGAACTTGGACCGATTGGAATATCAGTATACATAGATACAGAGGAAGACAGAATTGTTTATTTGTTTCTTTGGCATTGCTGTCAAAGGGAGAGATAAAAAATATAAATATGAAAAGGAACAAGCTTTGAAATGGAACAAGCACCGATGAGAATTATCCAAGGGAGAGACAATCTGAATGAGATAGAGTATTGAAGATTAGTTACAAAGAATAGAAGCAGGAATAGGAGAAGTGAAAAGATCACAACTACAGAATGGTAAAGCTGTATTATTTAATGTCAGTTTAGTAATGTAGTGATTAAACATATTAATTCTATTCAACTTACAACATTTTCTCACAAAGTTGTAGAATATATGTTTGGTATGTGTATGGTATATTTCATATTACTTGAGTTGCCATCAATGCCAAAGGGAGAGATTGTTGACCTACAACTAATTTGGAATCTGATTGAAGAATCTATAATTACAAGATCACTGAGGAGCTGCTGATTAGATATGTAATATGATTAAATTAGTATTATGTTTTCATTGATGTCAACTAGTTTGACAACACTTATCTTGTAAGTTACTATACCGAGACATCTAAAGAAAGGTGAAAGAGATGAAGAACAAAGAAATTTACATGGAGAAAGATGTACATGATAGATGAGGATAAGGAACACATTAAGTAACTTGTTGATGAGTCTATGACTTGATGATATTGACTTTATTATGTTGCATTCATCTATGATGAAGTATAGAGCTGAAAGACACAAAGCAGTGTTGTCGGTAAATGAAGCATTTCTAGTATACACTGACAAAGTATAGTGTATACCGATTGCAGTATTAACTGAGCAGTGTTCACCGACGCATTTCTTTGTTAACCAAGCGGAACAGAATGAATTAAATGATTAGTTTAGTCGATAAGATTGATGAGCTGGCAAAAGTATAACATTGAGGTAATAGATAATATTTGTTGCACAGATCGATGGCTAACGAAATTAAGGGAAGATCTAACGAAGCGGATTGAAACATGTTATTGACACAAGTAACGAGAAAGTTTGAAGTGACAAAATCTATGAATGTGGTTAAGTGACAAAATCTGATGGTGGAGAAGAAAATGATTTATTCGTCTATATAAGAGAACATAATTTCTTTATGAATGGATGTTGAAAGAAGTAGAAACTGCAGGAATAATCGTGCAAACAAGATGTTCATGCATTCTGATCATACTGGTTAGTAAGAACTAAGCTGCAGAACGATTACCGAGCTACAGATAGCAATTACTGACAAACAGTAAGTTGATACAGTATTAAATCTAAAGTGAAATATTGATCAGAAGGATTTGTATGGACTGAATATTGATCTGTAATCTGCAATTGAAGTTGTATTAATGCAGGTCATTTACTATTACATATTTAACCATTATATACAAACAAAATCTCTTAACTGAGTGGACTCTAAAAGTCTTATGATGTATCATTCATAGAATGAACATTGTTATCCTGTCAACCCCATAGTGAATGCTAGTTGGACGATAACTTCTAGTCTAAAATCCTCTAACAAGGTCACACCTGACAGTGTGTTTGTAAACCTTTAATAGGGTTGGGTCTTAACTGACCTCACTTCAGAAGAGTGAACAATTTTGGGTTGCCGGTCCCAGGTGGTTTTTCCCTTTACAGGGTTTCCACATTAAATCTCTTGTGTTATGTGTTGATTGTGATATTTTTTTGTTATCATTCTTTACATGTTACCTGTTAGATTTGATCGGTAACTATTATAGTATTAGACTGGTAATTGGTAAAAGCACAGACAATGAAAGTATTTAGTGTTTACCGACATGCAAAAATTAGAGAAGTTGTTTTGAATTATACATTTTGGTTTGGGACACTGGATAACTGATTCACCCCCCTCTCAGTTATTCTAACATATAGTGCTATGCAAATCATCTGCATTCTCAAGAGAATTTATCTTTATCTATTGTGAAGAGTTTTATGTGCCTTTTCCCTAGGACAGTGGTTCTTGGGTGCACAAGTTCTTTACTATATCTTGGTACTTTCAGGATGAGCCTCTATTTGCAAGTTCAAATCAGTGAGCTCCTAGCTATATTTAGTGTTTTATGGGTAGTGAGCCTCTAATTGATGAAGGGTGCTCCCCTTAATACCACAAACACATAACAAAAATAGAGAAACAACAACAATAATATGCAAGAATAGAAAATTGGCTTCTTATTATCTCCACAAATGTGGAATTACAAACTTTCAGAATTACAATATGCAAAGCCACATGGGCATTCCTTACAATATTCTGTAGGACAAAGCCTCAAACCCAGATCTACTACCTAGAACTATTCTGAACTGCCTAAGACAATAATACAGCCTTCCTTATATAGGCAATTTTCCACCGCCTGGGAAGGTTCCAGAATTTTAGCCAATAAGGCCGACCAAACTTAGAATTATTTTATTTTACATTTTATTACATCATAGTCGGCTCAAGATAACCTTTGAAACCCGAACAAAAATTTTCAAGAAAATTATTTTTCACCATTTCAGGTTGCCCAACTTCCGAAGACCATAAGTCATCACCAGTTGACCCGATCGGCTATTATAACCCCATTTCAGAAACGCCACAAAGCGCTCTACAGGCTTGACCCGCGCAAGCACCCGTCACCCAAATTTTTGACCTCATTCGGGGCCTCTAAAACCTTCAAAACTGAGTTCAAAGTTTCTGTACCCTGCTACCAATACCGAAAATCTTCAATATCTTCCAATATACACTTGATCTAGCAATGAAACTTTACTGGCAGACTTATATGACCAAAATGAACCTCCAAGAAAGAAATCAGATCATTCTGAGCACATACAAAAATTACCAAAAATAGTAACTTTCCATAAATAGCAGCTCTGCACAAAATAGCCCTTATTGAATACAAAAATAGAAATATTTTTGGGTGATGCAAGATTGCTCTTACACCTAGGATGCTCCTGCATCAGACACCCAAGGTAATTTGAGAAGTGACCCTGTCACGACTCAGGTGTGCAGAGGAAAACCAAGACGGCTAACCTCCTCCTTTGTCAGCCATGATGAATCTTCAACAGGTCATCCTTTCCACTTGACCAGATATTCTTCATATGTCCTGTTCTTTGTGCTTCTGCCAACACGACTGTCCAGTATATCTTCGATCTCCTTAGTGTCTGAGCTAGTTGCTGGAATACTCCACTGTGCTGCTGTGATCTCATCTTCAACACCTCCTTCATGATACTCTGTCAGATATGAAATGTTAAACACTGGTGAAATATTCAGCTCAGTAGGCAATTCTACCTCATATGCATTTCTTGAATCATGTTTCTTCAGTATCTTACATGGCCCAAACTTCTTCATTTTCAGCTTGTTATATGTACCAACTGGAAATCGCTCCTTCCGCAAATGAACCATGACTTCATCACCAACCTGAAATTCCTTATACCTTCTTTTCTCATCTGCCTTAGCCTTATACTGTGTGTTCATCTTGGTAATATGCTTCCTCACCTCCCCATGGATGTTCTTCAAGTGTTCTGCAAAATCTTCAGCTTCGGCACTACTTATTTCTCCTTTATCTATCTTCCTCAATTCAGATGCATTTCTTGGACTACTTCCATATACAATCTGGAACGGTGGTTTACCAGTGCTCCTGTTGACAGAATTATTGTATGCACATTTCGCTTGTGGTAAAATCAAATCCCATCCTGTTGGCTTATCTCCAACCAAACATCTCAGCAAATTTCCCAAACTTCTATTCACCACCTCTGTCTGTCCATCAGTTTGTGGATGATGTGATGAACTGAACTTCAAATCTGTCTTCAACTTCTTGCATAATGTACGCCAGAAATATCCAACAAACTTAGTGTCCTGATCTGAAACTATGGTCTTTGGCAAACCATAAAGTCTCACTACTTCTCTGAAAAACAATTCTACTACATGAACAACATCATTAGTCTTCTTGTAGGGAATAAAATGTGCCATCTTTAAAAATCTGTCAACCACTAAAAAAATTGAATCATGTCCCCGCTGAGTCCTCGGTAAACCAAGAACAAAGTCCATGCTGATATCCTCCCAAGGCTTCTCTGGTACAGGTAATGGCTGATACAACCCTGTATTCTGCTTCACTCCTTTCGCCATCTGACATACTCTGCAACTCTGTACAAACTTCTTCACATCTTGCTGCAATTGTGGCCAATAATAATTCTCACCAACCAAAGCAAGGGTTTTATCATGACCAAAATGTCCAGCCAATCCCCCACTATGCTTCTCCTTGATGAGATTCTCCCTCATAGAACTTCATGGAATGCACAACTGACTCCCTCTGAATAGCATATCATCCTGGATGATGAAATCCAACCATTTCATCTTGTCTAGAGTAACAGGTTCTGTACAAGCTCTCCAAGCTTCACCAAAATCAAGATCCTCTGGATATAAATTCTTGAGTTCCTTGAACCCAACCACTTCAATCTGCATTTCTGTCAGCAATAGTTGCCTTCTGCTAAGAGCATCTGCAACCCTATTAGACTTTCCACTCCTGTGTTTCAAAACAAATGTATAACTCTGCAAAAACTCAACCCATTTCAAATGCCTTTGATTCAATTTTCCTTGACTATTCAAATATTGCAAAGCTTGATGATCAGTATACAAAACAAACTCCTTAGGAAGAAGATAGTGCCTCCACTTTTTCAATGCCTGAACTATAGCATAAAATTCTTGATCATAAACAGAATATTTTCTCTTGGCATCATTTAATTTCTCACTGAAATAAGCAACAGGTTTACCTTCTTGGCTCATAATAGCTCCTATTGCAGTACCACTAGCATCACAATCTACTTGAAATACCTTATTAAAATCTGGAAGTGCTAAAACAGGTTATTCTGTAACTTTTTGTTTCAACAATTGAAAACTCTTTTCTGCCCCATTAGTCCACTTAAACTCTTTTCTATCCCCTCTCATTGTTTCAGTCAAGGGTCCACAAATATTGCTAAATTTTTTGATAAACTTTCTGTAAAAGCTAGCTAGACCATGAAAAGATCTTACCTCAGTAGCACTCCTTGGAGTAGGCCATTCAAGGATAGCTTGTACCTTCTCTGGGTCCATTTTTAGACCTTCTGCTGAAACTACAAATCCCAAATACACTAACTCTTTCTTCACAAAATTGCACTTCTTCAAATTAATCAACAATTTCTCTTCTCTCAGCTTCTCAAATACCATACGAATATGCATCATATGCTCCCCCAATGTCTTACTAAAGATCAGAATATCATCTAGGTAAACAATGACAAACTTACCCAGAAATTCTTTCAGGACCTCGTTCATGAGCCGCATGAAAGTGCTCGGTGCATTGGTTAGCCCAAAAGGCATGACTAACCACTCATACAGTCCTTCCTTTGTCTTGAAGGCAGTCTTCCATTCATCTCCTTCTCTGATCCGAATCTGATGATATCCACTCTTCAGATCTATCTTTGAGAAATACACAGCTCCACTCAAACAGTCCATAATATCATCCATTCGTGGCAATGGAAACCTGTACTTGATTATGATCTTGTTTATTGCCCTAGAATCTGTACACATCCTCCATTCTCCATTCTTCTTTGGTGCTAATACCGCTGGTATAGCACAAGGACTCAGACTCTCACGGATCAATTTTTTATGTAACAGTTCATGTACTTGTCTGTTCAACTCCTCACTTTCTGCAGGTGTCATTCTGTGTGCTGCCTTATTCGGCAAACTCACTCCTAGAATCAAGTCCATCTGATGACTGATCTTCCTGATTGGTGGTAATCCATCAGGCACGTTATCGGATACAATATCTTGAAACTCATTCAACAAATCTGCAACTTCTACAGGAACATCTTCTACTTCCTCTTTACCAGCTTTTAGAATTAAAGCAAAACATACATGCTCATGCCTCATACCATCTAGGAAATTTCTTCCATCAACAAAAGTTATCCTTGCATTACCACATACCTTTTCTTCGGTCTCCTTCAATGGTTTTAGCTTATGTCGCACTCCATCCTTTGTCAGGGAATAGGTATTCGCACGACCATCATGTACAGCACATCTGTCAAACTGCCATGGTCTTCCCAACAACATATGACATGCATCCATAGATATGATATCACACAATACCTCATCTTGGTATTCGCCAACCTTGAACTTCACGAGGCATTGTTCATTGACCATGACCTTGTGGTCATCCTGTACCCAGGCAATCCGATATGGATGTGGGTGTTTCTATCTCTTGAGCTTCAACTTTGTCACCATCTCTTCTGACACCAAATTGTCAGTGCTTCCACTATCGATAATCACATCACAACATTTACCTTCACACTTGCACCTGGTGTGAAACAGGCTCCTCCTTTGCTTAGGTTCATTCTCACCACTCAACAGGACTCTTCTGTTAATCAACGTTTCTCCTCTTTCAGCATCTTCAAAATTTGATGATCTGGCATCTTCATCTACATGTGCAACTCTGGCCTGGCCTTCATTTCTCCTATCTGTTCTGCCTTGGCGCTGAGGACATTCAAATGCCCTATGACCTTCTTCTCCACAGTGAAAACATGTTCCACAGAAGCCTCCTCTTCCAGATCCTTGTCCTCTTCCTCTTCCTCTCTGATCTCTATTATTCTGATCCTGGAAGCGATTAGAATTATTTCCACGCTGATTATGACTACTATTAGCCTCATCCTTCTTTTTTCGGATCTTCATTTCGGCCACCATATGACCGTCCACCAGATCGTCCACCGTGACCTCTTCCGTTTTATCTGCTCTCGAACTTCTTGTTCAGCTTTTCCTCTACTTTTAGGGAAAATTGGTATGCCTCCTCAATGCTGTTCATTCGAACCAGATTCAACTCCTCCTGAATGCTTGGCCTTAACCCATTAAGGTATCGGGCAACTTTCTCCTTATCAGCTTCTGCATGGCCTGTTCTGATGAGGAGTCAATAGAACTCCTCTGTATACTCCTGAACAGATCTTCCTGCTTGCTTCAAACTTTGCATTTTCTTTAGTAGATCAAGCTCATAATCAACAGGAATGAACTGTCGCTTCAATTTATCCACCATCTGATCCCATCTTGTGATTTTATCTTTCCCTCTTCTATTTCGCTCCAATTGAATTTCTTGCCACCAGATCTTCGCATGACCTTTCAGTCTGGCCTTCGCAAATTTGACCCTATCAGGATCCTCAACATCTTCATACTCAAAATATTCCTCACATTCATTGATCCAGTCGATCAATTCCTGTGGGTTAAGATTTTCAGAAAATGTATGAACCTCAATCTTAGGTCTTTTCCCAATCTTAGAAATCGCCCGAAAAAGTCTTTCTTCCTCCTGGTTCACAACTTCAGCTTCTCCTTCTTGATATTCTTCTTCGGCTTCATCCTCACTTTCGTCTCTGACATTAAGATTCATTCCTCTATGAATCTCTTCTTGTAATGCTCGCACTTGTCTCTGCAGCTCTCTAACCTCAGGTGTTACAACACCAGCTCTTCCGCCACGTTCCCTTCGTGGAGGCATTTTCGTGATGCGCGCTGAAACCCTAGCCACGGTCGTGGTGCAAACTGCCTCACAGTCGGCGGTCTATTTACACACTCAAGAAAACTTGGCTCTGATACCACCTGATGAAGGGTGCTCCCCTTAATACCACAAACACATAACAGAAATAGAGAAACAACAACAATAATATGCAAGAACAGAAAATTGGCTTCTTATTATCTCCACAAATGTGGAATTACAAACTTTCAGAATTACAATATGCAAAGCCACATGGGCATTCCTTACAATATTCTGTAGGACAAAGCCTCAAACCCAGATCTACTACCCAGAACTATTCTGAACTGCCTAAGACAATAATACAGCCTTCCTTATATAGGCAATTTTTCACCGCCTGGGAAGGTTCCAGAATTTTAGCCAATAAGGCCGACCAAACTTAGAATTATTTTATTTTACATTTTATTACATCATAGTCGGCTCAAGATAACCTTTGAAACCCGAACAAAAATTTTTCAAGAAAATTATTTTTCACCATTTCAGGTTGCCCAACTTCCGAAGACCATAAGTCATCACCAGTTGACCCGATCGGCTATTATAACCCCATTTCAAAAACGTCACAAAGCGCTCTACAGGCTTGACCTACGCAAGCGCCCGTCACCCAAATTTTTGACCTCATCTAGGGCCTCTAAAGCCTTCAAAACTGAGTTCAAAGTTTCTGTACCCTGCTGCCAATACCGAAAATCTTCAATATCTTCCAATATACACTTGATCTAGCAATGAAACTTTACTGGCAGACTTATATGACCAAAATGAACCTCCAAGAAAGAAATCAGATCATTCTGAGCACATACAAAAATTACCAAAAATAGTAACTTTCCATAAATAGCAGCTCTGCACAAAATAGCCCTTATTAAATACAAAAATAGAAATATTTTTGGGTGATGCAAGATTGCTCTTACACCCAGGATGCTCCTGCATCACTAATTATGTATCCAGAGTAGTGAAATCCTACTATCTTTGTAAACAGACTATATACATTAATGAATTATCTTTGTGGGAAAGTGCTCACTGTCAATTTTCTCAGTTTGGGTTTTCCTTGTATAAAAATATTGGGGTTCATGTATTATTGTTTTAGTTCATTATTCACTTAATCAGTTGTGTGGTGGATAATATTCATGGTTTATTTTCTAAGTAATAGTTTTAATTTATGTTGATTCACACCCCATCTACATCTAGTGTGTGCTCAACAAACCTTACCAAAAAAGGGGTAGGAAGGAGGAGGTTGTAGTAATTTAAGATGAGATACCACTAGGATTTTTTCATGGATAAGCTTCCAAGCAATTAGTTGGGATCGTGAGTCATTCTTTGCATTACAAATTTGCAAAATGACTTGTTCCATATAGATCTATTAAACTTACAATTCCAAAGAAAGTTAATATGGCTTGAAAGGGGTAAGCAAAGCATGAGCTATTTATAGAGGATTTTAAGAGGAAAATATTTGATGTTGTTTCCATTAGGCAACCTCCAGTCCTTAGAAAATCTTGAGTGATATTTTTTTTTATGTATTTTATCTTTGTTTATTTTATAATAGTTTAGTTTTTTTTTTTTTGAAAAAAATGACATTTAATCTAAATCAAAATTAAATTTAAGTTCTTATTCTTCAAGTATCTAAATCTAACCCTTGACCTTCTTGTTCCCAATCTCAATTCAATCTTTGTCATGGAGCCTTGTACTTGATCTAATAAATTTAATGTGACATTCACTCGTATTTTCTAAAATCAAACTTAAATATTTTCCCAAGACAACCTAATTCTAAGTTGCCTCAAGCATGAAATACTCAAATTTGAATATTGAAGTGTTTCATTAAAAGACTAAATTATAGGCTATTCAGATCAAGGGCATAGTCATGGATTAACATTATATTACCATTACGAAAGATTTATGCATTGACATTTGTATAAATAAGGACAAATACATAAGCATTTTTCATAGTATTCCTTCAATCTTGTTCAAATAGTATAGAATTTATAGAGAAGATATGAGTATAATCAAGACAACTCACATATTCTGCTATTTGATAGAGGCTCTAATAGTGCAACCTTTTTAGTATCATCTCAAACTATAGTTTCACATAGGTGAGAGAATTTTTGGAGAAGCAACATACAAGGATCAAGATCATGAATGTAGGTATAAAAGTCACTTATATGGGTTTGAAATTTAACATAGAACAATTATTTTCCCAATTTGTCAATTCTTGAATGTGTATGTGTTGGAAACCTACTTGTGTGGAACAAGCTCAAACATGCAAATGTTAGGGGTTTAACAATCAAAACATATTAAACATGCATAAGAACTTGAAACCAAACCTGACTAGTATCTTGTATTCTTCTAATCTTGGACGGTCTTCATCATCATCACCATTAGTTATAGTAACAAATTCATGGATGGATATAAATGAAATGGGGGCCTTTTGGATGGGTGGAAGGTTCTCCAAGATGTGTGCCTTTTCTAACTTTCATGTGGGAAAGGGTAAGTAGATTGTGAGTTATTGAATGGAGGAATATATGGATCTAATATGGATGGAATAGATGAAGGAGAAGGTATATATTTTGTTTTGGATTTGGAAGGGATATCAACACTTTGAGCTTTGTTAGATGTCATCACTATCATAATTTTCTTTGACATAAAAGGGTTCTAATATACTTTGTTCAAGGATACTTAACCCTTTGACTTGATAATGCTTTCTTTGACTAGTGGGATACTTGCTACAAGATGTGAGTCCATTTTGAGGTGAATATGACATAGAAGAAATAATAGGATCATGATGGACTAGATTGGATGGAAGTGGAGGAACTCATTTAACATGTATGGGGTCCATGAAAAACTTGAACAAATATATTCAAATCATGAGGGGGATTAGGAGGAATAATGAGATCCTATGATGGAATAAGAGTAGTGGTAGAATCATATGTAGAATAGGATCTTGTGGGAGATCTAGGGGATTAGGACAAGGAAATGAAGTTATTGAGGGATATTGAGGAGGATCTAGAGGGATGATGGGATCTTGTGGTGGACATGAAGATGAAGAGATACTTTGATTTTGACTTGGAAGGGGATCATTGGACTCCATTTGAAAAGTTTTATGCTCTTGATTGTGGATGGAATCATTGGAAATAATGGAAGGTAGGTCATGATATTACTTAGAAAGTGGAAGGTCAATGGCAATTGGAAGGAAACTTTGTTCTTGAGATGAAAGGGGATCATCTTGGATAGGAGGGACATGGATGGTGGAATCATCATGAGGCTCAAGGAAAATAGGATCTTGGTCAAAAAATTGATGGGAATTGTCGTTGTTGGGATCTTGATCTTGATTTGTTTTAGGACTCATTTAATCATGATTTGGATCATCCTGTTGACATGGGCTATGAATTTGAATATGCATGGGGGATTTTTGAAATGATTCAATGTTTTGACATGAGGGAGATGGACTTTGGATGAGACTCTTTTGAATGGGATTTCTTGAAAATATAGGACATGGTGACATTGGCTCTAGCATGGAAGGGACTTGTCTCAAAAAATGGATTAGCTTGGATTTCTTCTATGGATAGTCCTTGGAAGGTTTCATCATGGAATATTTTATTTGATGGAGATGGAGGAAATTTCTCTTGTGAAACTTTAGGGGATGAAGGAATGATGCAAGACATGGATGTTTCATGAAGGTAAATTTATTGATAGGAAATAGGTGTATCATCCATATGATTTCTTTGGAATGGGTCATTGCTAGACACATGTAAATTATTTTTATTTCTCTTCTCCATAATTTCATGCACACGATCTAGTTTTTGAATAAAACTCTTCATAAATTTAGATTGGGGTTTTTGTTGCTTGGGTGATCTTGTTGGTGATACCACATCAATGTTTATATGTTGTAAAGCATTTGTTGATTGACTTTTTAACACAATAGGTTTCTCATTTACTATTCCTAATTGGTGTCCAAAATATGGTATGTTTGAACTGGTATTTGTTTGAGACATCATTGGTGGTGAATTTGAGGACATGAGAGGATGATCATTGACATGTTATGTTCTTGAAGAAAGAATTGTTTGTGACCTTGATATTGATTTACTTGTTTGCATTATTGGCACAAAGGGTTGTGTGATTGCTTGAATGACACTTGATTGCATTGGAATGTGGATTGGTTCAAAATTGGGTGGTGTCCCTAGTTGAATTATACCACACTCCATTTGAAAGGTTTGGTTTGGGACTTGGTTGAATGGCATTTTATTGAATGAAGATTGATTTGGAACTTGATTGAACATAATTTTCTCTTGAACGTGATTGAATTGAAATTGGTTAAAATATGTGTTTGCCTCATTTATTTGTGAAACATGTTTTGGTATTTTTTATTTTGAAATGAGAGATTGTATGTAAACTTCACCAAAACTTTCTTTTGGATGATAAATGAGTTTGGACATCTCTGCATTATCTTTTTAAAATTTTCCAATTTTTCTACCAAGATCCTCACTTATTTAGCCAATTTTTCTTCCAACTTTTGGATCATGAATGAGTGGGATTGATGTGATTGATTGTTTGATTGTGAGAATGTCATTTGTCTTGGGGAAAAAAGTGTCAGGTTTCTTCACTTGAGGTGTACATCATGTTTGGGTCAAAATCTTGTGATTGAAAAGGTATACCTTGTCTAAGGTCAAAGCATGTTTGTGTCTCTTCACTTGAAATGTACATGGGTTGATATGAACCTTGTGCTCTTTTGGAAGCTTGAGATCTTGTTACAATTGACATGATGTCTAAATGTGCCAGAAGGGAGTACATTTCATAGCCTGTCATCATGTCCACTATCATGTCAATGTTCGAAAGTGGAAAATCATCCTTAGGGCATGCTTTATTCAAATCTTGGAAATCTGCATACATGAATGGACTTGTCATGTTTGGAAACAAGGACAATATTAGAAATCCACTCAGGGTAGTCAATAGCTTTGATGAAGTTGGCTTTTAGGAGCTTCTCAAGTTCAACCTTAACTAGTAATGCCACATGGGGATGCATCTTTCTCAGTTTTTGTTTGATAGGTTTTACCTCTGGAGCAATAGACAGATGATGCATAATAAGCTCAGTATCTAAACCTGGCATGTCTGAGTATGTCCAGGCAAAATTGATCTTTTTCTCTTAAAAGAATGTAGCAAATTGTTCTTTTTCTTCTGTTGAGAGAGACTGAGCCACATGTATGATTTTAGGAGATTCCTCTATCCCCAAGTTGATGGGCTGTGTAGGTTCTATTAGAACTGAAGACCTTTCTTGAAAATAGCTCGGCACACTACCAAGTACCTCATCATTGGGTGCCTCAGTGAGGTTTTCACCCTTAGATACATCTTTATTTTTACTATTTTGAGGTTTGGATACCGCCACAATGTGGTTTTCACCATCCGACCATTGCTTTTTTCTTTTAATTTTATGACTGATGTACTTGATATCTGATTCAGTCATGTTTGTTGCTGGTTCACTGGTGGAAGAAGTAACAGGTTCAATGGCATTGAGGTAGCAAGCGATCTCATAGTCATTTTGAAAGGAAGGCAATATAGGTCTTTGATCTTGGACAGACCAATCTATGAGATCTAAGTGTATGAGGGAAAGTGAAACGACCGGTTCAAGGTTATTGATGCGGGAGATATCATCTCTGGTGACAAGAGAAGTCAAGCCTATAGGGTAGGCTCCAAAAGTATCAAGATCTAAATTTGTCATGGAAGGACCAGCGTGGTCCATTAAATCAATATGTGGATTGAAATCGTCAGACCCTACACGAGACTCATCAACTACGTTGGGTTGGTCACTATAGGTATGAATCACATCAACATCCATATCTACTGTAGAAGATCCATCTGAGAGAGTGTCCCATTCATACTCACTTGAATCAGTTGTGGAACTTCTGCTAGGATGTTTTCACCAAAAAGTATTAGGACACATAGAAGTAGAGGGACTCATGTCATTATGTGTGAGATCTCCTCTTTCTATCAATCGTGCAATATTTCTACACTATCTATTAAAGCTCAACAACTTGTTAGGCACAAAATTTCTAAATGTGGAGACTTCAGCTGTATCATCAGTAGGTATGCATTTTCCTCCCCAAAGAAGTGAAGTATAAGGAAGACAATCTTCCATTTGGGTCATAGTGCATAGTGGTGATTCCTTGACATCTGTATCTGAGTCACTAAGCATGGGAGTATTTCTAGAATATTCAGGGATGTCGTTGTCAACACCGTATCCTAGACCTGTGGTATCTTTAGAAGATCGGCCATCAGTATGACTCAAAGGCTCAATTAGAGTGTGCCCATTGTCATTTAAAGGTCCATGACCTTGATAGCCCATTTGCTGCAGAAATTTATAGCCTTTACCATAGTGTTTAGGAGAAATGGGAGTAGCAATTGTCATACTATTTTCTTCTTCTCTATAAAGCCACTCCCTAACAACTTGTTCTTCTTTTTCGGCCTCTAAGGGTATGGATGATTGAACACATGTACCAAAAACTGTCATAGCAGAAGCGGAAGGCTTTGTCTTGTCTGCAGGTCTACCATAGGACTTAGGAGAAGTAGGCATAGCAGCAATAGAGTCCAATGTATATTCCCCCATACCAATACTCATCATCTTTAATTTTTGCTTAGTAGCAATAAGGGACGCATTATGATCATGAGAAGGTTTTTTGTGAGGAACAAACATCTCAGCTGTAGTTAGAGTATTGATAGTGATAGCATTGTCCCCAAGAATCACAATATTAGCTCCATTGTGTGGAAACTTGACACACTGATGATAAGTGGAAGGGACAGCTTGCATTTCATGGATCCAAGGTTGACCCAAAAGAATGTTATATGCGAGTGGGATGTCCAACACTTGGAAAACAATATCTTTCATGATAGGGGCCACTCGGACAGGCAGCACAACAAGACCTTTGGAAGATCTTTCCACTTCATCATATACTTTTATAATAATCTTTCACATAGGATCCATGGCAAATTCAGACAATCCCAACTGTTGCACCAAATGGAAAGAAACAATATTTAACCTAGCACCATTGTCTATCAGGACTCGGCGGACTCGGGTATGGTAGATGAGAACTTCAATATGTAAAGCCAAATTATGAGGGTGACTAAGAGATGTGTCATCTTCTATAGAAAAGGATAGGTAGTGGGGAGACGCAATGTGGTTGACCATAGCCTAGAATCGATTTGGATCAATATCATTGGGAACATTTGTTGTACGAAGAGCTTTCTCAAGGATCTCTTTGTGCAAAGGGGATAGCTCAAGCAACTCAAAAATGGATATCTGAGTGGGTGTCCATTGTAATTGGTGCACAAGGTCATAGCTAGAAAAAATTGAAGGAACCGCTCGTTTGGAAGAAGAAGCTTGCTTGGGATCATGTGCGGTTTTAAGGACAATTTTGGCTTGCCCCCTAGTAACAGCATTCAGTGTCTCACTTCGGGAAGATGAACCATTCAGTGTTTGCAAGACCAACTTTGGCATACCATGATTAGCATTATTATCATCTTGAGATCTCATTATAAGAACACTCTCAACAGGTTTTATCATGTTGATCATAGGTGAATTAGGAGTATATGTATAGTTAATCTTTGCATCATGATTCTTCTTATTTTCTTGAGAGGATTCTGCTTTCTCATATTCAGGTAGAGGAGTCTTGAAAGCTTTGTGATCAGAATTTTTAACTAAGCCATCTGTGAGAACTGTGGGTCCATCAATAAGATCTTGAATGGCATCTTTAAGCTTAAAATAATTGTTTGTCTTATGTCCCTTGTTCTTGTGATAATGGTAGAAATGATCTTCTCTCCACCAATCAGGCTTAACTGGTGGATCATAGGGACAAGAATTGTCAGGAAGTGTAAGATACTTGTTGGCAACTAGAGTCTTAAGAATCACATCGTACGGTTCAGGCAACTTAGTGTAGACTCGTCGTTGAAATGTCTTCTTTGGCTTTTCTGTATGTTGAGGCTTAGGAGCACTGTGAGCATTGGTAGCCTCTTGTTGTTTTGCAACGTATATAGCATTATAGAGGTTGAAAGAAGGTTCTTTGGATTTTGGGACATCCACAACACCATCATTAACAACATACTTGTTTTTATTCCAAGGTTTGCTTTTGTCCTTGCCATTGCCCCTAGTATCTTTATTAACAACAATATCCCCCTTTCTTATGGCCACATCTTCAATCCGATATGTACTTTCAACCATGTTGTTGAAAGAGGAGAATAGTTGTTTCCTTAGATCATAATATAGTTCTGGCACAAGAGTGTTGACGAAAATGTCAATCTTTTCCCTTTCGGGTAGCTGTCGAGGATATCAAGAATACAATGACCTCCAACATTGTAAGTAAGTGGAAAATGGCTCACCTTGATTTTTCTTTAGAGCACTGAGATCTATCATGGTGATAGGCTATTGGATGTTGTATGAATAATGTTGGGTGAAGCACCTAGCCAACTCATCAAAAGTTTTAAGAGGTGGTGTCAACTTTGCAAACCATTCTAGAGCTTGTCCTCTTAAACTTCTAGGGAAAAATCACAAAAGAGATGTGTCTTCATGAAGGAAGACCATGCTAAGAGCGTAAAAGTGATGCACATGGTAATGGGGGTCACTGTTTCCATCATACTTGTTGTATTTGGGAACCTCAATATCCCTAGGAAATGGGACCATGTATAGACTCCTATCAAAAGGAAGAGCACAAATAGATTCTACGAAAGAAACCTTTGGAGGTTCCTTTTCTATTGCAAGTTGAGCAAGACGTTGATTTGTTTGTTGCAATTCATCTCTAAGGACTTCCAATTCAGTTGGTACTCTTTCTTGAATGATCTGGCACACATCATAGCCAGGAGGGAGCTTGTATCCCCTAGAAGTCATGTATTGAAAGTATTGATCTCCATTTCACTCTAAAAGTTTAAGCATCATACGTTGGGAGGCTTCATCTTGTTCAAATCTCATAAGCTCTTCACTAGAAACCTCATCATTGGCTTCTTCCTCATGTTGAGAGGGAGGAGGTCTAGGAGGTGAAGAAGGAGCAACAAAAGTCCATCTTGGAGGAGATCTTGGTGGCATGTTGTTGCCATAGTTACCCATAGTACCAAAAGGAGGGGGTCTATATTTGTAACCACTAATCTCAGGTTGTTCTTTAGACATTCCCTTCATAGCTATGCACCTAGTAGCATCCATTTTTTCTAAATGCACTTGGTTGTCCTTATGCTCAAAATGCTCTTGCAAACGGTAGAACTTTTCTGGTTCAGTCAGAGTGAGTGAGACACTATATATGCTTTTGGAGGTCTTGAATGCAAAAAAGAGGAAGCCCCCTTTGTACCATGGAGTGGCTTTAGAATCCTTGGATTGGTTAGGACTGGAACTGTCATTGCTAACTAGCACTCATGAACATCTTGTGGGTGAGGGTAACTATGTATAGTTGAATGGAGGGTGACTCCCTTGCTCGAATTAAGACCGAGTTGAAACCAGCATGAAAAAGGAATGTTGGTTGACTAATAAAATGAGACAAAGTTTTTCAGATATTGAGATAAGAAAAGCCAAAGAAGACCACTTGTCAAGATAGAACAATAAAGATGGTTGGTCAAAAGTGCTCAAGAACTTACAACAATCAATTGACTCAAGCCGAGATATGAGCAAGAAGCTCAATTAGCAAGTAGCTAGAGAGGTAACCATAATGTGACAAGTGATCAAAAGTAGCATTTGGGAAACTCAAATCCAATAGTTTTAACTCATTTTCTCAATCTAGAATAGACTTAAACATGCAAATAACAAACTAGGGTTGAGAAAGAATAGGAAAAGACACTCAACAAACTAAATTTCAAATTCAGCAACAGTGAGACAAGAAAAGGATTCTGGGCAATAGTTTGCAGGGTACTGGGGTGATAGATTTTTACCAGGTGATACTTTTGACACAGGTTAGGTGATACTTTCTAAGTAGCCTGTACGATAGAATCCAGGCAAGTAGGGAAATGAAAAATTAGCAGCAAAATATCACATGATAAAACTTGAAACAATGTGCGATTAGTTTTCAGTGTCATACGACTCTTGACCAGTGAGTGTAAAAAGTCTCTATTTTTTAAGGTAATTTTGTCAATTTTGCAATCTTATGGGTAATTTGTTGATCTCAAACATAGTGATAGTAATATTCAGGTAGGTTTACAAATAGTAGGTGATTGAACATGTCATCAAACACTTGTGCAAGAGCAAAAGCAACCTTGCCAAGACAAGCATTTATGATATCAAAATGAAAAATTCTATGAGCACTACCACGATGTTTGTATGTTCAAGAATGTTTGCATGGGTAGATTACAGCGAGAACACTTCAACCACTTACTACCTAAAAGGAGAAAGGCTTAATACTTAGCAACTTGGCCCACACTTGATGTTCCATCACCTCACACAAAGTGGTTGCCCACAATAGATGTTGGCTTTGTTGTGGAGGTGTCAATGACACAACCAAAGGAACACAGATGGTGAGTAATCTTAGGGTAATTTGGGTTATTCCACTTGGATCAATCCTTGCACCAAGAAGCTAAGCAAAAAAATAGGGTGGCCTCTACCTATGGTTCTTAGTAAGGGCTTCTGTTTGTAATACCCCCCTTGCTCCCCGAAGGGACTCCTTACCTTGTGGCAAGTAATAGACCTCGCAGCCACAAGAGTACCTTAAGCATTCTTGCTCAACATTTTCCTCATGGTCACAATCCCACAAGTACTCACATTAAGCAAAGATAAGTACTACATCTACCAAGGTTTTGTGTCCTTGATAGCCTTGAGTTTATAGGGGTCAGAATAGCCGACAATAAGCTTGTCCCCACTTGGGTCGTTCCTCTTGATTTCTCAAGAGCAGACCCGCTAAAGGATCTGAATGCTAAACAAAGAGTGGATTAACTTTTGAGTGTCAGGATTTCTAGTTCACCTCAAGGGTGAAGAGCATAATCTCCTAGCTCAAAAATCTTTCCCAAACACACCAAACAAAGAGTTCAATTACTCTCTTGTTTTCAAAATCTAAAAGTGGGTCAGGATTTCTGGTTCACCACAAGGGTGAAGAGCATAATTTCCTACCACCAAAAGACTCCTACAACAAGATCTTAAGTGCCTAAGAAATGAAACAACTAGTAGAAGCCACACTTAAAAGGAAAGTAATAAACAAGCACTTGTTTGTTTTTAGGCATTGGGTAGCCCTACAAATCACAATTAGTAGCCCTTTTGCCTTTGGAGCTTTGACATGAGATCTTTTTAGCAATTTTTTTCAAGCAATGAAGGTACCTACAAGAACAACTTGTTAGCCCCACAAAGAGTTAGCACAATAAAAGCAAGTAAAATCTACAAATAAACCATTGTCTAACTACAACAAATAAGAAAACTAGAATAATCAAGCCAAACTTTGCAAAGAAATGATCAAAACTAGTCACTACCAGACCTGGGTGATAGTATAGTCACCAAAAGAATCATACAATACTTTCCAGGCTACTGGTGTGATATTTCCTTTCTGAGCGACACTTCCCACTATGCTTGGGTGATAGAAGAATGTATGACTGGGCGACAGAACCTACAAAGTCGCATGATATTTTGACTAGAAAAATATCGCATAGCTATAGAATAAAGTATCACACGATACTGGTAGACTGTCATACGATAATCTATAAAAAAAAAGAGTCGAAAACAACAAGCTAAAAATGATGAAAATAAAGTGTGGAAATGCATAAAAAGAAGGACAAAATGAAGCTGTTCTGCCCCATGGTGGGCGCCAAAAATGTACACACTAAGATGTGCACTTCTCTAAGTCTTTGCTTCCAAGGGAATCTATGAATGGGAAACCTTGAAAAATGACCTAGAGCTCCCTAGGCATGGAGTGCAAGGATATTAAGAGTGCTCTCAGTTAGAGCTATTAAGCCTATGACCTTGCTAGTAAACCATACAATGGGAGATTCAATGGAGACAAGGGCAAGACTGCCAATATCCTTAAGAATCAATATGAGAATGAAATGCAACTATGCTAGAAATGAGAATGCAAGCTAAGCTATGAAAAGAAAGATGCAAGTGTTACAATCCAAGCTAATTAATCTATGTGAGCTAATCTAGAGCATATAAATGAAGCTAATCTAGGAAAGAATAAATATGAAACTATGATGCAAGAAATGAAAGATGGATGCAAGAATGTCTTCAAAAAGCTCCAAAGTCTCCAAGAAATCCTGCAGCATAAGGTTAGTATTCAAAAGATGGATGCTAAAATGAGAAGAGAGCTCTCATTTTATAAGAAATGAGAAAGAATGGACCATGGAGATTAAGAGGCAAAAGATTTAATCAAGGGTGGAGCTTGAAAGAGGAGCAATCCATGTGCACAAGTATCCTCCAATGAGAAAATAAGAGTTGACTTTTGTGTCCATATGAGACAAAAAGTGTTTTTTCCCTTTTTATAAAATAGGAATAATGCTTTATTTGCGCAACTTAGGATAAGAGGAAAAGTGGGGGGCTTTTTATTTAATAAAAGAGGAGGAAACTCCTTTTAATTAAATAAAGACTTAGGATAAGATGGTTAGCCCATAGGAAATAATCAGATAAATGATAGAACTAGGATTTGATCAAGAATAAGCAATTGATGATTTTAGCAAATAATGCTAGCAAGGGGCTAATAGTCTAGATGACCATTTTTGGGTGATTACAGTTACCAATCTCATTTTTATGCCTTGCAAGAAAGTGACTTGGTTGAAAAGAGTGGTCACTGCCAACACACATTCAGTGCTTAGATGCACTGAATGTGTGTTGGCGGTGACCACTCTTTTCAACCAAGTCGGTGGAACTCAACATCCTTTTGTTAGGTTATCCACACAAACAGTAAAATTTAGAATGATTACAACTGTGATAGAGATGTAATTGCATCACATGAAAAAAATAGAGAATTGTTATCCAACAAAACAATATTTGCTATAGCAAATGCACATGCAATGTTTAAGCCCTCTTCCTTTATTAGAATATATGCCAAATTTAGGGGTTTACAAAGAGTAAAAAATAGAGAATTGCAAAGGAAGTGTATTTCCTAGGGGATGTTCCATGCTCCATGAGTGAGGGTACACTAAAATCCTCTGTAAACCATGAAACCCTTATATGATCACTTCCTACTAGAGAAATATGCACTTGCCCATAATATAAATGCTCCGAAAGTAAATCCAAAATTTCCAAAAAGCATAATCCAAATTGCAACGAAAGTTTAGTACCTGTTGTGGATCTTGGTTTAGCAAAACAAATAATACCTGATATTGCTTGGAACCATAGGAAGAGGAGGGAAGAAAAAGTGCAGAGAAAGCCATTGTCTAATCACATTTTTCCTTACAAAGGATTTCAAATTTTGTCCTTTTTTTCCATATTAAGCCCCTCATACTTCGTCAGCACCTTAGCACCTTCATTTGCACCTTCATCCAATTTGGGGTTTTCTTGTAGGTGTTAGGGGGTCTAGTTGGAGGCCTACAACAACAAGGATCTTCATATGTTTGGGTCTGTATTTTGGCATAAAGGTGTTGTTTGGAGATTGGGTTTTGGTGTGTTTAATTTAGGGTGTGCTCTTTGCCATTTGTGCTTCTTTGTATTTTTTCTATTACATGAAAACTACTACAAAGAGGGGTTTGGGTGTAGATTTTATTGATCTTGATTAGCATGGAAGCATCCTGGGAAAACAAAACCTCCTTTCAAAGATGTAGTGTTAGTAGAATAATGACTCCATTTGTACATGAGAATCTTGGTTTTGGTCTAAATTGTGTAGGTATGGGAGAAGATTCTTCACAAATAGAGGGTTTTAGACCTATACAGGTGAACAGGTGACTTGCAAGGAGTGACATTAGGCATGTTCTTCTTCTCCAACCTGACTTGGTTGAAGATGATATTAATTATCTAGCTAATCATTATTTAATATGTAAATTCATGGGGATTTGAATGTCTTTACCCTTCTTGGAATCATGTACACATCACACATGGAATCATGTATATTCTAAGGAGCTAATACTTTTATATATTCTAAGGATGTATGTTCCATAGACTCATCATAAGGTCACAGATAACACAAAACCAAGGATCATTACTACCACCTTTGGTAAACGTAAGGCATACTCACACTTATAGTTTTGGTGCTTTATGACCTCTATCACCTCCTCCTTTTGTAGTTATGGTATTTAATTTTGTCACTTAGGATGTTGGAATCCCACTAATTCCACTTGTCATTGATGTGAATTAGGGTCTTATCCATGCATCTAGTTTAAAAGAATTACCCAAATTCATAGGAGAAGATGAAAAAACTTATGTTTCAAGCATATGCAATATGTCTTAAATACATACATAATACATCACATAATGGATAAAAATGTAGCCCTTCGACTATTGGTAGTTTCTTTCAAAGAGAAGGCACAAGATTGGTATAGATCCTTGCCACCAAATACCTTAGCCATGTGGGATGAACTTGGAGGCCTCTTCTTTGATCATTTATCTAAAAAGGGTGATCAATTATCCCCATATAGAAACTAATTAATATTAGAAGAGCTCCTTAAGAAGCTATAATGGATTTTAATGCTCAGTTTCAAGAGACCTAGTTGTGCATCCCAATCATAGCTCGTCCTCTCACAAATATGGCCAGTGTCTTTTACTTGAATGTATTTAACTCAAACGTTTCCATCTCAATTTTAATAACTTGAAGGCAATTTATTGCCAAGTGCCTATACTTTAGCTATGAGAGCGAATAACAACTTGATTATGTTAGAAATCTTCTTCATAGATTATTGAGGTTTATCTTCCCAAAATATACAACTCAAGTACAAAGTGAGATCCCACCAAGAATTGTTGCTCCCCCACCGTTGATGTATGTATATAATAGTTCTCAAAGCTCCTCTATTATTTCATCATTGTTGGTATCCAAGATTAATGACATGAATATTCTTTGAATCTTTTCAAATAAATTGATTAATATCAAGCATTAGCAGGCTATGCTTCCCAAGATCAACTTCCAAAATTATCAGAATGGGAGTCCACCATACCAAAAAAATCAATATCAAGGAGCTAATAGATACAATGGTCATATGTAACCTTCTAACTAGATTGGCCTAGTCCTAATTTCTCTATAGACTTCTTCAGTTAATACAAACACAGAGCTAGTGGCAATGCAAAACAACTTTGTGGAGGATGCCAACACATGGTGTTGTATATGTGAGAAATCAACCTATATAGTCAAGCGTAGAAAAGTTAAACATTAGCTTAAAACACAAGACAAACACAAACAATCTCAACACATACCTCCAATAGAGCCAAAATAGGTGCACCTAAGACCTGTTTGATTTTCTCTCTTGAGGAGAATGTGGATATTCTCTCCTAAACATGATAAATACTCCCCAAGGATATGCAAGCTTTCTAAAATGGAGATATGAAGCTAAAATGCACTAATAATGGAGATAAGATTCAAACTAGTATGAAGAATTAGATGAAACTACGATCAAAATGATAGAAAAGATGATAAGATGCAAAATTTAAACTATTATGATTTAAAATATCTACGATAATTATGATAACATCCATTTCATCCTCTTCCAAGATTTCATTTTTCTTAAAACTCTTACACACTTTCATAACCTCTTCATTCCTATTGAGGATTATTGTATAACTCTATAATCAACATATATTTTTATGTTTGAGAATAGGTGCTCTCAATCTCTTGTATCTTTGACATAGACTAGGGCTATTGATAGCTATTTCTCAACCCTCATATTCAATAATTCAAGGTATTTTTCAATACTCAATACACAGTACTAAACAAGAAGAGTCTCAAGATAAGATTAGGTTAAATTTCCATATTTCATTAAACTGAAACTTTTACAAGAAAAAAAGTGTGATCTTCATGTGAGAAACAACATTACTATATACATCTCCTTAAAGGAGGACTAGCTTGAGCCTACACCCCAATATTTTACTTGAAATAGTGTCTAACTTTTCTCATTTATTGGGGAAAGGGGCCACAATATGCCCCCCAAAAATATTTATTGGTTGACTATTGTATATTAAAGTTCTATGAAGAGAGATATTTAGGGACTGAAATTAAGTATGCTATGCAGTGGATTTTGTGTTTGTCAATATCAGCTTTTTCTATCATTTATAAAATAAGACTAATTTATGCTGCTCTAACATTCCATTGGGAAGCTTTTGTTATCATTTATGAAAGAACACCAGATAATGTTTCTCTAACCTTCCATTGGAAACCTTGTTAACAGTTGGGAAGGGTCTGTACAACACAAAGTATTCATTATCACAAGTGTGTGGAATCTAGAATAATACTTGTCAATCCATCAAGAAATATTAAACAGTGAAGGCAATCAAAAATAATCTAGAAAATGCATCAAGCAATCATTTCAGTTCAATAAAAAAGGACAGAGTAGTGATACATATAATCAGCTGTTTGCAACATTAAACTATTCACATGATTTTCTTAACAAGTGGTGATACATAATCATATTAAATGACTCAGAGACACAAGTAACATTTTATGCTTTACTTGTGTCTTTGAGTCATTTAATATGATTATGTATCACCAATTGTTAAGAAAATCACTACTCTGTCCTTTTTTACTGAACTAAACTGATTGCTTCATGCATTTGCTAGATGATTGTGCATTTGTCAATGCTGCAATGCAAGATCAAGAGAGGGGTTACATCATTACATGAAAATTCTAACTATTATGGAATGATGTAACCCCTCACTTGATCTTGCATTACAACACTGACAAATGCACAATCATTGTCTTAAAAACTGTTGTTGTCTTAAAAATGGACCTTACAACAGTAGGTTTCTTATTTTTAAGACAACAATAGGTTACTTATTATACTTTGTGATTATAATCAGTGTTAACACCATGAAGTGTTAACCCAAATCCTGCAACCAAATGGGGCCTTAATGGTGTTAACACTGATTATAATTAGTGTTAACAGTTCTGCAGTTGGCATCATGTTTGTACTAGTCTTTGAGTTTAAAGGACAAACTATTGGAAGAATGAAATGTTTAACTTAATTGTAAGTTAATACTTAGACATAAGTAGAACCCTTATTCCATCATTAGCATAAGCAATAAATGCCTGTGTACAAATATAGTCTGACAATACATCTAACCAGCCTACCTTTTGCATCTGATGACTAAGTACTATAATATTATGTACTACTATACACTTTATCTTTGTGCTTCATACTAGATATATCCTCTCTCAAATCATTGTGTTTGTCCACATTTCAGGCCATTGATAGATCCTATTAAGAATATTGACATTCTAGGACAGGTAGCTCTGGAGACCACATATTCTCATCTTCTCACAGCTCTTATTTCTTGTGTTGTCGTAGCCACAGTAGTGGTGGCCCGAGAAGGCAGTGCACAAATGGGTAATCGAAAAAGAAAAGGAAATTCTTTTTATAGAATGGCTATTCATTCCAATGATGTGGATTGTCATGATCAGATTCACATGAGTAGGGGAGCCTTCTTTCATCTAGCTACCATCCTAAGGCTGAAAGGAACCTTGACAGATACGATACACTTGATGTTAGAAGAACAACTTGTGATGTTCTTCCACACCCTTGGCCATAATCTGAGGAATCGCAAGATTGCCCACAACTTTGGGCACTCAGGAGAGACAATCAATCAACACTTCCACAAGGTGTTGAGGGCTATCTTAGGACTCCACAAGGATTGCTTTGTACCACCTAGTCCAAACACTCCTAAAATTAGTGGGAATGAACATTTTGATCCATTCTTCAAGGTAATTCTTATGTTGTTACAAACTTCTTGTATGGTTTTTAATCCTTATCATATTATTGGTTGACCATAGAATTGATGGTTGTATCATATCGTATAGGATTGTGTTAGAGCTATTGATGGAGCCCATATACCAGCCACTGTCGATGTCGATATGCAGGGTAAATATCATGATTGAAAAGGCAACCCATCGCAAAATATTATGGGTGTGTGTTCCTTTGATCATAAGTTTCAGTACTACCTTGCTGGTTGGGAAGGGTTTGCTATAGATAGTCATGTTCTAGCTTCAACTCTGTCAAGAGCAGATCCTCTTGTTGTTCCCCTTGGTAAGCCAAATCATAGTTTAATATACTCAAGGGTACAATCAATGTTTCATGTTTTAATAATATACTTTATTTATGTAGGAAAATATTTTCTAGCGGATGCTAGATATCCTAATGCACCTGGATTTCTTGCTCCTTATCGGTGTACACGCTACCACCTAAAGGATTTTTCAAGAGAGAATCCAATAAACTCTCGACAAGAGTTGTTCAACCATCGACACTCCTCTCTTAGAAACTTAGTAGAGCGTACATTTGGTATTCTCAAGTAGCATTTTCCAATCCTGAGGCATGCCATGTCTTATCCTATCATGACACAAACCCATATTGTATTAGCATGTTGCATACTACACAACTACATTATGTTAGAGGATGACATTCCATCAAAAATTATCACCGAAGAGGAAGATGATCGTGATGGGATAGATGTACCAATGCTGGAGACATATGGGTTGTCTTAGTGTGATAGAGACCAGTGGGCACAGTTCTGAGATGATATAGCAAGTAGAATGTGGGAAGAGTATAGATCCTGAGAAGAGTTGTTCTTTTATGAGTCAAGACTACATGATGGTTTCCTTTTTCTTATGTTTTTCTCTGCAAGTATTGGACTTGTATGGGTCAATGTGTTTTATTTGAGTAAACTGATGTATGAAGATACTTTGATATACGTGATGGTTTCCTTTTTCTTCTATTTCTATCTGGAAGTATTGGACTTTTATGGGTCAATGTGTTTTATTTGAGCCAACTGATGTATGAAGATACTTTGATATACATGATGGTTTCCTTTTTCTTCTGTTTCTATCTGGAAGTATTGGACTTTTATGGGTCAATGTGTTTTATTCAAGTAAATTGATGTATGAAGATACTTTGATATACATGATGGTTTCCTTTTTCTTCTATTTCTATCTGGAAGTATTGGTCTTTTATGGGTCAATGTTTATACCATTAACAACAATTTGTATACACAACATGGCATACACAGAACTAATGATGAGCATGGATGAAATTGGTAACACAAGCCAAATATCTTCTTCCTCAAAGAAGATAATGTGGACAAAGGAAATGGAACACAAGTTTCTATACTTTCTCCTCAAGCAAGCACATCTAGGAAGAAAATGTGACGGAGGCTTCAAAAAAGAAGCATGGACCACCATTGAGAGGAGGTTCAATGCTGATATGAACCTTAATCTATCAAAGGACAACTTAAAAAATAAGCTGAAAACCTGGAAGCTAGCATATATGATGCAGAGAATCCATTATAACCAACATCTTAGGATCCCAAGCTCATCATGAGAGCCAAACAACAACATAGTTTCTTCACTTCCTTCGAGGCATACATATTCATCCATAACATGTTCACTAACAATCAATAATAATCATCCATCAAATACCATTATCAAATCTTTTGTATAGATATAAAACTATTATACTTGTAGATCCATATATAATTCATGAAATATGAATCTTCTAAATCTTTCATCTATCCATTTCTTGCAAAAGAAAACCAAGAATTGTCCAACTATCAAATTCATTATATTCGGGTCATGAAAATATAGTCATAAACAAAAATTAATAACTTCTTCAATATTGATAACCACACCAACACAAGCCAAATATCTTCTTCCTCAAAGAAGATAATGTGGACAAAGGAAATGGAACACAAGTTTCTAGACTTGCTCCTCAAGCAAGTACATCTAGGAAGAAAATGTGATGGAGGCTTCAAAAAAGAAGCGTGGACCACCATTGAGAGGAGGTTCAATGCTGATATGAACCTCAATCTATCAAAGGACAACTTAAAAAATAAGTTGAAAACCTGGAAGCTAGCATATATGATGCAGAGAATCCATTATAACCAACATCTTAGGATCCCAAGCACATCATGAGAGCCAAACAACAACATAGTTTCTTCACTTCCTTCGAGGCATACATATTCATCCATAACATGTTCACTAACAAACAATAATAATCATCCATCAAATACCATTATCAAATCTTTTGTATAGATATAAAACTATTATACTTGTAGATCCATATATAATTCATGAAATATGAATCTTCTAAATCTTTCATCTATCCATTTCTTGCAAAAGAAAACCAAGAATTGTCCAACTATCAAATTCATTATATTCTAGTCACGAAAATACAGTCATAAACAAAAATTAATAACTTCTTCAATATTGATAACCACACCAATCGCTCTAGTCAAATTCTATATATACTAGTTTTAAACATTTTATCTAAGTTATAGGAAGATCCAACGGTTAAAACAAAAGTTACGACAATTTTCCCAAGACTGGTCATCGTGAATTAGGGTTTTGGGCAGTTACAAATGGTTTTCACCAAAAGCCTCATTACTTTCTCAAAACTTAATGAAATCAACTCAAATTAAAAGCAATGGAAAGATTATTCAATTTAATATAGTATCATAATACAAATACACTTGTTTCTAGACTGTACATGGCTGTACAAGGCCTGGAAACAAGAGGGAAAACTTTCCAAACCACAAACCAATAGATTGAAACAATGCAAATATGGTACCAAAATATTTTTGATACTTTCCAATGCCTTCTCCAGATTTACATCCTACCTATGAATGACCATTATAGAGGCTTTTATAGCCTTTACATCTTCCTATGGAAGTTACAACTACCCAACTTCCTCTTATGACCATTGAACTTTCTATTTTTGCCTTTTACAACTTTTGAAAAGTTGCATTGTGCAAACTTTTATGCAATCTTTGCACCTTTAATACAAATGACTCAAAACCTTGCAAGAACCTTCCAAACCTATTAAAATAGATTAATAATTACCTTTTATGACCATTTTATCCCTACATGGATCTTTTATACAATTTTTACCAAATGACTAATTCAAGACCTTACTAGGACAATTTGGACAACTCATTACAATGGGCTCTTTTACCCTTACATATTGATTCATATTGACTCAAAATGACATTAAAAATGAAAATGTGATTGAGTTTACTTATTAATTGAGTTTTATCCTCATATATACTCATATCATTCTTTTGTGCTTGGTGCTCCTGCACCATACTCCCGACCTTGAAAAGTTTCCAAGTCCCTTGGAAACATGGATGAGACAACCTGCAAGAAAAATTTGGACTGAAAATTATATCTTTCCTTTGTATTATCATTCTTTTATCCTTTTTATGCTACTGCTATCTTCCTTCAAGAAATCTCTTTGTGACTCCTACCAATGGAGTTTGTAATGGCTGCCATCAAGGTGTTGCTCCAAACTCAAGTTCACTCCTCCATGCTACTCCACAACCAACAACCTATGCCCCTCACCTGGGAGTCCCTTCCATGCCTCTCTCCCCAGTCTATTGGAAACACACAATGGACCATCCTCTCTAGCCCTGGATCATCTCCTATGATCATCTTGGTAGACCTCTATGTCCACCCATCTGCATCGAGTGAACATACACCTGCAACCATGAAACTTACCAACAAGAATCAACATACCCAACAGTGCCTGGTGTAGATTGCCTTCCATGTACATGCTCAGAATCTTCTGAGCTCTGATACCAATCTAATGCAGAGGACATCAACGGTATAATACAAATTTGCATACTCAATCTTCTATCTTTGCAAACATCAATTTAGAGGCTCTAAATCCTTTGATATTCCAACAACAACAACGTTACACTCCATAATCTTTACTGAAATAGAACTCACCAATAGTTACTTTTTTACATTCACTGTACATTACTCACCTCGCAGTCATTCAAGGACTATAATTGTATTTCATGAACATGCCACCTTTTCCATTACCAAATGTCGAATTGCATACTGAGAAATATGTGATGCTGCTTTAAGATTGGCATTCATGTTCACCACCTTTTCTCTCCCTTCCAGAACCGAGTTAAAACATAACGTCCTTCGATTATCATTTTGGATAACATTCAATATCCTTCATGCTATCCGAAATGCAACAACTCCGCAGAATGGATCATTCTCCCTCCAAGACAGATGTCAACGCACATCCTCACAGCTACCCCGTGGCATAGACACTGGTGATATCAAGAACTCGAAACTACCATGAGCTGCAAAGTAACGGTTCTGAGAAACTATTTCAGATTTAGTTATACTCAAGAATGAACAAATGACTTTTGAATCATTACGTAGTAAAACAAAATGATTCTATTCTTCCAAATCAGGACTGTCACCAAACTATCATAAAACCCGATATATATAAACAAATATCTTCAAACTGAACCACAAGTAACAATGATTTCCATCATCAAACTTAAGAATAGAGAAACATTTCAATGTTAAACTCTATCAATCGAAACCAATAGAATTCTATAAATTTGATTTACATAAATATTGTCATTTTAAGATGACTCCAACGGATTGGATTTGTAAATACAATGAATCCATCTCCATTCATTGAGATTCAAAACTGAATACATATACAGTTTGAATGAATATAAACATAAATGGGAATGGTTATTCAATAACAGTTTATTGATAACTCTTACAACCCGAACTGCTATCAAGACCGAAATAGTAACTTATAAAATTGAATTGTGGGAGACATAGAGACAAATGATAATAGAAAATACTATTATGTGAATCATAATACATTTCATTGAAATCAATACATATTTGATAAGATAGCCTATGGCTTCAAATGCCTCCAGAGAGCCGTTTTAATCCATCTTCTATTCACTATCTAGCATAATTTCTCTCTATCGGCTCCCCCCTTTTATGATTACAATAATGTCTATTTAAAGACAATCTTGGACAATTACACAACTGCACACTTACCCTTCGATCTTTTGTATTCCCATTCGGCCTTTTTTGTTACCAATGACATATAATGGCTTTTGAATACATTGGATATTTTAAAACATAATTTAATACACGATGCCATTAAATTCCCAATGACTTAAATATAACAATATGTTGATAATAATCAAATGTCGAGGTGCCCCTGCACCAATATAGAGTGATGAAAGAGCTAAGAAATACAAGTGGTTTCACTTGGAACGAGGCAACTCAGTGCATGGATGTTGAGGATAGCGTGTGGGATGAGCTTCTAAAGGTAGGGTGATCTCTCTACTATTTTGATGGAAATAATACTGCCTTCTTTTAAAGTTAATAATGAAAGACAAAGAACCTAATCCATTTATTTATGCCAACATGCAGAGAAGAGAGTTCAAAAATGCCAAAGTGTATAAGAGGAAGCCCTTCCAATACTTTAATGAATTGGGTGCAATTGTGGGTAATGGCATTGTTGAAGGTAATGCAGCTATGATGACCCTTGAGACTGAAGAAGGGAACCCTATGGAAGAGCCATTCAATGTGCATGATGAAGAGGACATTGGTTTCAGTATACATCTTGATAGTGTTGTTGATTTTGATGAAGACCCTTTTCCTTCCAATTAGTCCACTGCAACTGCAAGTGCTAGAGGAGCTCCTACATCATCAATCACAAGGGTGGGAAAGAGGAGGAATGAAAGTATGGGAGCTTCCTTGGATGCCATGTGTGAAACAATGAAGAAAATAAAAGAGGGCATGACCAATGTTCACCTTCACAGAATTGATCAATCTGATCATGACAATGCTTTGATGGGTGCATATACCGCTCTCAAATCCATCCCTGAATTGAGTCAAGGTGTATTCCTGAGGGTATATGACACCTTTGTGGGTGAATTTGAAAGAGCAAAGGGTTCTTGTTGATGACTGAGGATGAGAGAGTGGACTGGATTGCAGTCACATATGGTGGATTATAGTTATTTTCTACATACTTTATCAAACTTTATCATGAGTTGAAACTTTATCATACTTGTTCACATACACTGATACAACTGTGTTTTGGTTGATGATTGTTTATGATTGATGATTGTTTATCAAACATAGTTTTTGTTTATCAAATATATTTTGAGATAATGAACAAAATTTGACTTGACTAAAATGAAAATCCAAACAACTTGGTTTGCCAAAACAAACTATGGATGGAAGGAAATGAAGTGTGATTTGTTATTGAGTAGATGTAAATGAATTACAATTGATTGGAATGCCCAAGTTAGCCACTTAAGGGAGAAATTCAATTACCTTGGAATGAAAACTTGATGGATGAAAACTTTCACCATTCTAAACAATTTAGCTGTCCTACTTTCTATTCAACATTTATGTTCAATTTAGGCATGTCAGAACTAGATAGTCCAGTAGCTTCTTAATAAGCAATCGTAGAGTAGAGTTTGCATAGCACATTACAAACTCCTACAAACTAATGATGGTTGGAATCCTAAAAGGCTAAAACTGACATGTTATAGCATATACCTGCTTGATTAATGAAATATGTTGTCAAAGTAGGATGACATCAGTTCAAGAACATTCAATTGGTTGGTTCTCATGAAAATAGCACTGGTTGTATAGCATTAAAGAGGGACTTGACTGAAAGTCAGGTCTCATTTTAGAAGTGTTAATGAATTGATTTTGTCATTTTACAGAGAGTAATCTAAAACATTCATACAAAAATCTTGCACATAGTTTTCTATTAGAAGCTTGCTACTTCATTGTAATGGTCTGAGGAAATATAGTGTTGTTAATTGATTTTATCTTCTAGTTTGTATTGGAAAATTATTGAAGAGTATGTATAATATTCATTGCATCAATACTAGTCGTCTCATAGATTAACAGTTACCATATCAAGTTGAATATTTATTTTTCCATATTATTCTCATTCTGCTATATTAACCTTGCTAGATTGTTAGAGTCTGCCAGAGTTTGTTTGTAGAACCAATGCTTGTTGGTTAAGACACAATCCTTCTTTGAGGTGCTCAGTGATTACTTTTGTCTTTGTTAAAATAATAACCAAAATATGAGAGACAAGAAATTGTTTAACACTATGAGCAAGGAGTAAGGAGATTTACCATGAATAATCACAAAACTAGGAGCATTCACCAAAGAGCAAAGCAACAAAGGAGACAATATTTTGAAGGAGGAAAAGCATAAAAAAACCCTCGTGATATAATGAATGTGAAAAAAATGCCTAAGAATGAGAGAGAAAGATAGAGTGAGAGCTTAGCTCATATAATAGTGTTCAAGAAGAAGAAGTATCTCATGTAGAGAGAAGGAGAGCCATCTCTTTAATAGAGATGTGAGGAAGGAGTTAAATTGTAACTCCCATTTCTATGAATGCCACATATCACTAGTGTGTGAGACAAGTGTAGTATTCCTCATAAGGAGGAATATCTATTTTCCTTAATAAAGGAATTACAAATATGACATGTCCTCCCACTTGGACTAGAGGATGAATACAATAGGATACCTTGGTTTATCATTTAAATACATATATACCAAGGAAAGATTAAATTCTAACACCCCCCTTTAATCTTTACTTGGGGTAATTACATCAATAGGTATCAAACCCAAATGTTTACAATGAATTTGAGATGTTTTTTTTGAAAGAGTCTTCACTAGGATGTCTTTGGCTTGATCATCTTGCATGTCTTCAACTTGTGCTTTGGAGCTTGAATGGTACATAGGACTTTTGGCAAAGTGAGTAGCATGTTGAGGGGAGCCCAAATATTTAATAGACCATTGAGATTCTTGAGATGCATTTATGCATTTTGTATATTCATTTTCATTTAAAATAGAGGTGGAGCATAATCAATACTTGAGCCTGCAATAAGGCAAAAAACACTAGTAGAGTGCCCATCATTGGGATCACCTAGTGCTGAATCAGTAACACTTTGGAAAAAATCATATTATGAATCATGGGTCATAGAATCATAAATGCAGTCCTTAGTTGCATAAACCAAATTTGTAGCGTATTCATCATCAAGAGGATAGTTAATATAAGTATAATTATCATTAACCTCCACAACAATCATAGGATTAGTACTATCATCACGAATTTCATCTTGAGTAATAAACATATCTTGCAAAGTAACATTAAGAAAGTTAGATATAATTTCCTCTTCTTGGTCAAACATATTACCAACATGAGAGCAAGGAGGAGTAAATAGATTATTACCATCATCATCATCATCACTACTACTACTAGAAGGAACAAAATCATTAGGAGTATCATTACTATCTTTATGTTCATCATTATCCTTTTGAAGAGTATTAGTATTATCCTTAATGTTAGGAGTAGAAACAAGAGGAACAAAAATATGGTTAGCTTTCAAATCAGGAACATAAAGCACATCATGTAATTTACCATTTGGAATAGAAACATTACCAATTCCTTCAACTTGACAACAATAATTATCAGCTAAAGAAACATGAATATTCATAGAATTAGGGCACAAATAATCAAATAGTTCCTTATGAGATGTAACATGTTGAGATGCACCACATTCAAGTGGTTTAGAAGCATTAAAATAGACAGTAAAAGCAGAATGAGATTGATTTCCATTAGATTTTCCATTTGAGTAGTTTTGAGAATTAGGTTGATCAACCTTTTGTTTCTTAAAATAGTTATGTATTGAGTGATCATCTTTATTGCAATAGGTGCAATGTGGCCTATTTGAATGATTACTATTATGATAGTTATTACAAGGCCTAGAATTATTATTTGAATTATTAGTATTGTTAGATCTTTGATAATTTTGGTTATTTTGATTAGTGTTAGAAGATCTATTGTTATTGTGACTTTGAGAGACATATGCATGTTCGTGAGTTTTAAGTATGCCAAATTGAATCAATTTTTCTTCCTCTTGATGCAACATATTTTGAAAGATGACATAAGTTAATTGAGATGCTGAAGAAGGAATAGCTAACTGAGAGTAAATATTTGTAATAAACTATTGGAACTGTCTAGGCAAAGATTTACGAATAATTATGTGGATTATCCTTAAATCAAAGAGAGGAACTTGTAAACCAATTAGTGAAACTTTAATTGAATCAAACTTGAGAAAGAAATCATCAACAGAGTTGAAGTTGGTATACCTGAGGTCTTCAAGTTGGTCTTGAAGCTGGATTTTTCGAGTCTCGTCTGCACTGTCATAAGTATTTTTCAGGATGTCCCAAGCTTGATGGGCTTTTGTACAAGTAGAAATTAAGACATACAATTCAGGACTTAAGGAGATCCCAATTAAACCAAGTGCTTCCTCATTTTTAGTCTGCCAAGAAGTTTGGTCAGCTTGAGGAGCAAAGGCTGCTGGTTTTGAACTGGCATTAGTTGCAATATCTAAAATATGTTTGAATCTAAAGATGAAGGTCATGTGTATTTTCCATGCATGATAATTTTTACTAGTTAAATTTATTTTTGGCATCAGGGTAGTCATGGTTAAATACGAAGATTAAAGTAAAGAACACCTAAATGAAAAACTTAGATCAAACTATATACACTTGCATGCAACAACAGAAAGCTATAAAAGCTTACGCCAAGGAGGCATGCAAGGAAAAAACAACAACCAAAGGAAAAATTAAAACTAAGAACACAAAAGAGTTAATAGATCTTGGTTAAGCTATTATTGATTAACAGATAACGACAAGAATCTCTTGCATGCAAAGAGAAAGAAAACTAAATAACCTGATAACCAAGAAAAGGCAACAAAGTCCTGCAAAACAAACGTTAATGAAACCAAAGAATGGAACTAAATCTAGTGAATGATTAAAAAAATGAGAAAAAGAACTAAATTTATTGCATGCAATAAGAAAAACGTAAGAACTAAATAAGTTTTGAACTTGCAAAGAAACGTTAGCTAGATCAAATAAAAAACCTTAATTAATAACTTGAGCTAAAAAATGAAATGAATCTAACTAAAACCCTTATCTCTAAATCATAGAATATAAAGATCAAGAGGCTCACTACTATCTATCCATTCCCACAGCAGGATAGAACAAATGGAAAGAGGAAAAAGAATGACCGTGACTCTTAAAAAATGACAGTGTCTCTTAAAAAATGATTATAAGCCCACCTGACACTCCTACAAATAGATCTTAATGCACAAGATCAAATTAATAAGGATTGGTGATTATTAGAGGAAATGCGCACCACAAACACCCACCAAAGAAAAAGAAATAAACTGCACAAGATATATCTCTACGAAAAAAAACTAAATGAACAACATGCAACTGAAATAACAGTATAAACAAAGCACACAACGCAGATCAACATAGACAGTGAAAAAGCATACAAAAGAGTTCCTACCTCCTCTCAAGGCTCCTATACCAAGAAAAAATACAAATTTTGAAGGGACGAAGGGCTAAGTTAGCACCCAAAGGAAATATACACAATATAAATTCCGTCTTATCTACCTATGGCCAATGATTCCTCCTCACAAGGCACAAAAAAAGAAGACTCCTATTATACACAAAATGAAATAGGGACAACTAGAAGAAGGTGGGGAGATGCAATATCCTCGCAACCCTATCAAAATAATAACACCAATATTCCCAAGAAAAAAGGAAGGAGACGGAGACAAAAATCTATGCAAAGAGAGAAGGAGCGGACATAGTATAAGACAGATGAAGATCTACGAAAAACTGAATGCAGAGAAGGCCAACATAGTTTCAGTTTTACCTCTGGTAGTTGTTTTTTTTCTCTTCCTTGCATGCCTCCTTGGCATAAGCTTTTATAGCTTTCTGTTGCTGCATGCAAGTGTATATAGTTTGATCTGAGTTTTTTCATTTATTTATCTCTAGTTTAGGTGTTCTTTACTTTAATCTTTGTATTTAACCATGACTGCTCTAATACCATGTTAAAATAATAACCAAAATATGAGAGACAAGAAATTGTTTAATGCTATGAGCAAGGAGTAAGGAGATTTACCATGAATAATCACAAAACTAGGAGCATTCACCAAAGATAAAAGCAACAAAGGAGAAAATATTTTGAAGGGGGAAAAGCATAAAAAAACCTCTGTGATATAATGAATGTGGAAAAAATTTCTAAGAATGAGAGAGAAAGATAGAGTGAGAGCTTAGCTCATACAATAGTGTTCAAGAAGAAGTATCTCATGTAGAGAGAAGGAGAGCCATCTCTTTAATAGAGATGTGAGGAAGGAGTTACATTGTAACTCCCATTTCTATGAATGCCACATATCACTAGTGTGTGAGACAAGTGTAGGATTCCTCATAAGGAGGAATATCTATTTTCCTTAATAAAGGAATTACAAATATGACATGTCCTCCCACTTGGACTAGAGGATGAATACAATAGGATACCTTGGTTTATCCTTTAAATACATATATACCAAGGAAAGATTAAATTCTAACAGTCTCCACCAGGGAAGTTTGGCTTCTATTGAGGTATGATATTAGCTTAAGATCATTCTAATAATCTCATATAAATTGCCATAACCTAGAGAAAGCCATCTAGCAGGTAGAAGCACAATGTCATAACCATAGATTCTAATTTCTTGATCATATTTGGGTATTGCTTGTATTCATCCTTGTTATGTGGAAATCAGTTGATGTAGCTATATTAGGACCCTTTTGCAATATGGGTTGATATAATTCAAATAACACATGTCCTATCTGTTCATCCTCAACAAAGTTAGAGGTTGTCCTTAGTTTCTTGGCCTTTGGGGTGGGCTAGGTCTTGAGTAGCTATGTCACTACCTCCCTTGAAGGTTGTATTTCTGATTCTCTCTTTCTCTTTCTCTCCAAAGTTTCCTCCAACTATGTTGGAGTGGAAAGGACTCGAGTGACAATTTGCAATGATTCATAATTTACAAACAAAGTTCTCTTAACAGGTGGACTAACAGTTTGAGTTGGTTTTGAGAAAGGAAATTTAAGTACCTTGCTATAACACAAGCTTGAGGATGTATGATCTTGTGTTGCTTCTTCCCTATGATCAATAGCCCCTTGAAGACTCTCTGTCTCTTCCTCCTAGGCTCCTTGTTCTTGAGTTTCTTGTTCTTGGGCTCCTTCTTCGTGAGCTCCTTCATCCTCTAGAATTTTGAAACTCTATTTTTCAGTGTCATCCTCTATAGTTAGGTCTATGTGAGGTAGAGCCACATTCATATGCTATTACTGGTTAATCATTTTGTATAATTATATAGAGATCAATATAAATTATTAATGATCGATCAAAGCAAATATAATTTCAAGTATACGTGTTAAACCAAATTAAATTATGGTACACCTCAAGACATGTCTCTAGTCATATTATTCAGTATAACCTTGCCAAATAAGATACTTCCCCTCAAGCTATTAATCCTTCCCTTATTAAAATATAGATGAAGAATAAAGCCATTTTGATCAGATTGAACAATCAAGGATGAAAGACCACCCAAATATAATTGGTACCATCGTGCTTAATATTGAACTTAATACTTGAATTTCTGAACTCGGTTAAATTGGACTTATGTTGTTATAGAATAGTATATTCATTGTTAGAAGATGTGGGATTCAGAGACATGTTAAGTCCATCGTGCTCCAATATCCATATGTAAACATTAGGAGCCTATTTATTGATTAAAATCCTCCAATTATACATGGGGCTCAATCCTTTTAGCTGAGTTAAATAGGACATGGGCTGTTCTGGGACATTTAAATCTTATTCAAAAAGAAATGGGAGTCATCCCTTTAGCATATAAAAGTGTTGAGCTCCAATGATGATACAAGATCTATATCATAGAGAACTCCAATGATGATACAAGATCTATATCAGGTTTCCATGTCAGATCATGTTATGGATAGACACTTATGATTGAGCACTTAGAAAAGCATGAAATTAATGTGATGTTAATAAGCTAAACAGTTTACACAATTATGAATGATAAACTCTTGCAATGATTTTTTTTTGCAATAACTATTCACTCCTCTTATTACAATAGAAATTGCACTTACAATCAATTTAGTTTACTAGTCTTTTGGGAACAACAACAAAAATATCATTACCAGAAAACATGATGATTCTACAGCCAATGGTGCTGCAAGAGCCACCTCATAATCACAAACTAGTGAGGAATTGCCTAACTGGTTTAGGGTTTTTTTGTCAACTAGCTAGTTGTGGAAACTAGGGGGTTTCCATCCTTCAATCTCTAGTGATATACATGTAGGGTGTCCAATCCATTTGAGTTGAATTAATGGACAAACAAGCATGCCCTCCCTTGACCACTATTTTCATTAAATGTTCTCTTATAGACATATTAGCTTGCATTTGTTAGTGTTGTTTCTTTTAACATATTTAAGTGGAATAGATGAAGGAGTACCACATGATGAATGCTTAATTTAATGCATTGTTAAGGTATAGTCTCATAACTATCCATTTCTAGTTCTTCAGACATGGTTTTATAAATGTGTTTTGGTAGATGATTGTATTGTTCATGATTCTGTATGTATATACCCTAACCATCTTGTTATTAGTGTTGCATTACAAAATTAAGTGGAATAATTCTACTTTGTTCAATGCTCTATTTCATCTTCAATTTCTTTTTCATTTTTCATTCATTTTTAAAAACCATGTGATAGGTACAAAAATAGAAATGGATAGCTCTGAGACTACACATATGATGATAAAGTGAGACTACACATATGATGACATTAAAAATGTTTGAAATAGCTTCTGGATTTGATTTTGTAGATATTTTTGGCATCAACATTTCTAATCACACTCTGTGATCCTTCATCAGGATGGAAGAGAGAAAAATGATTGAAATAAAAGTCCATCATTTTGGTCTCTTTCATCCTGATGATGGATCATAGAGTGTGGTCCAAAACTATGTACACAATCGAATCCAAAAGCTATTTCAAACATTGATGCCAAAAATATCCACATATGCTGATAAAAAAATGAGCTATTTGATGATTGTTTACTGTTCATGTTTGTAAACGGTCAATATTTTTGATGGTACTCCTTGGTGTATTCCATTTAAAAATAAACAAGTTTTAGTTTTTCTATCATGTTTAGTTTGTAGATGCAGGATTGACCATCTAACAATACGAAAAGTAATGGGAAGAATGATTGGGATATGAGATGGTTGCTCATCGAATGTGGGGCATAAGGGCGTAGAGTGTGGATTTCCTTGCGTTTTCTTATTTAACGGTGTGTTTTCACACCACCATTCAGTTCATGGATATTGTTCTTCCCCAACTTCTATCTGATGCTATTGTTGTGTCATTATATTTTTTGTATAAATTTGTAATATCAACATAAATGAAACTTTTTCAATTTGTACTCATAGAATATAGTCATGTTGTTATATGAATGAACAAAAATAGTATGAATGAATTTTTTTTTTCTTGATACAGTGCTGATGGCTATGATAAATGTCCCTATGTGTGACTGTGGTGATGGAGTGCGCTGCATGTTGAGGATGTCACACACAGACGATAATCTAGAGCGTAAATTTTGGACTTGCAAAAATAAGAAAAAGGTTGTTAATTGCACAATATTTAAATGTTTACAAAGAATAAATATTAGTCATTATAGCGAGACTAACTTATATTTGTATTGTAGGATGGTGGTGGATGTGACTACTTTCAGTCGGCCGATGACACCCCGTCACTGTCTACATCATCTGCACCTTCTACACATATACCTGTTGTGGATGATGAGTGCAAGTCTTGCAAAGCGCTCGAGAAAGTTATTGCAAAAGTGGAGGCTACCTATAAAGCCGATGTCATGTTTTTACGATGTTTACTTTGTGCAACAATCGTACTATTTAGTTGGGTCATTTGTTGGGTCATTATGCAGAAATAGATATATATATATGGACTAGATGACTTATTTATATTTTGATGTGATATCGAGCTATGCTATAATTATTTTCTTGTTATAATATTATTTATGATAATGTATAAAATTATTACAAAAAGTTAAGTTTACTATTCACAATATTAAAAAATAAAATAAAATTTTGTTTATGATTTACTATATAAAAATATAAATTAATAAAAAAAAATATAAATAAAAAAAATGGACAAAATAAATAAAATATTAAATTAAAACATTATATAATAATTATAAAAACTTAAATTTTCTTGTCAAATTCTAATTCCAATTCAAAATGTAGAACCAAACATAGAAAATGGATAATGTAATTCCAATTCCAATTTGAAATTGCAAACCAAACACATAAATAGGAATTTCTCATTTCCAATTCCAATTTAAAAAATGGCAACCAAACGCAGAAGATGGATTGTCTCAGCCATCTTTCAGGTCAACCAAATGGTCCGAACTATCTTTCGAATACACAAAACCGTAATTTCAAAACCTGATTTTGAGATAATCATGTTTTGACTCAAATTCCAATTCTGCAAACAAACTTGGATAATGACCAAATGATAAGAGTAGGACCTTGGGAATTGAATTAGGATCTTGAATTTCAATGACCAAAAGGAAAAATTCAAAATAAAAGTGTCCAAGTCAAATCCATCATGACAAGCTTGGATAATGACCAAATGATAAAAATGACAAAAGAGATAAGATTGAAACAAAGTTGAGATCCATTTTTCAATAACATAAGGTGAAACTCTAAGACTTGAATTTTTAGGATTTCGCCAAGTTTTTAAACATTCTAAATACAAAATGAGGATAATATGTAAAGGCAATATGGCTAAAATAATGTAATTATGATGAGGGATAAATAAGGGTTGATAATGAAGGTGCAATTATGCAAGTATGACAAGCGATGATAATATGAAAAGGTTTGATAATGAAGATGTGATATGCAATATGAAAAATGGGTAATGCTATGCAATATGACAATGATATGATGGTTAATGAAATAATTAAATATGTAATGATTGAATATGGAGGTTAAATGCAAGAACTAAATGCAAATTATATCCTAAGATTGTAACAATACTCCAAGGCATTTTTGAAAATCCATGTTTTTGAAAGTTTTATGACAAGGTTTTGAAACAATTTTGATTATTTTGAAATGGTTTTGAACACTTTTAATTTCTTTGAGGTGAGGTTTTGAACATTTTAATTATTATAACACCCACATAAGTTCAAACAAAAATGTCTATTTTGACTTTTTATGCACAAACACTTTAGAACTTAGGCTTCAAGGACAATATTCACTAAATTCCCACTCTAGATAAATTTGAGCTACATTTATTTAGAGCATATAGCCTAGAATATTGGAGGGGCATGCTCCTTCTTACAATGCACTCACTTCTCAATCACAACAAGCTTCAAATTCCAAGGGGCATCACTTCCCAAGGAACTACTATCTCTACTAAGAATTGCAAGAGTGTGGGATGTCTTCACATGCATGGGTGACCCCCTAAGTTAGTGAACATAAAGTTTTTGGAAACTACAACAATTTTTTTTAGTTTGGGAGATCCAATTCAAAGGTTTCCATGATAAACTCCCATAGGAGGTCTCCCAACGTTGAGAATCACATATTTATGCATCTCGAGGATACTAGAAGAGAATATCATGCAACCACTCCATTGATTGGAATTTTGGTCACAATCACACATTTATATAGCAGTTTGAAAGTGACTTGGACTTAGCATGTTATTTATTGTTTCATTTCCTCTCACCCACTCTACTAAATCTCTTAGGACGTAAGCTCTCTAAAAAAGATAGAATGAATTTCTGTTACACCCAAGATCCACGAAGGCAAGGGGAGAGGATACATTCATTCTTTATTTTTAGGATTAAAAAAGCATGCCTATTGCACCAAACACACCAAGACGAGATTGTTCATTGACCAATTAGAAAGGAAATGTGATAAAAATAACACAATTTATGGTTATTTTCATTACTAATTAAAATTATATGAAAAATTATTGTTCATTAACCAATTAAGAAAGGAAATATGATCAAAATAGGACAAGTTGTTATCTTTCCCTTTTTAATTAAAATTATGTGAAAGTATGTTGTTTATTAACTCACTAAGAAAGGAAATGTGATCAAAATAGGACAAGTTTTTGTTCTTTCCCTTCATAATTAAAATTAGGTGGAAATTGTAGGGTTCTTTGATCCACCTAATTAGAATATTCACAATTTATAGCTCATTTATCCACTAATTAGGATATGTATGATTTGTAGTTCAATTATCCCACTAATTAGGTTATGTGCAAGTTGTAGTTCATTTTAAACCCCTAATTAGGCTATGTGAAATTTGTTGTTCATTTTAAAGATCAATTAAAGATTATGATTTGTTGCTTGTCTAAAATAAGAAATCCTTCATATATCATAATTTAGATTTCCAAGTGCACAAGTTCTATTCTTGTAACTGTAAAACACATCAAACACAAGAAAAATCCTTTATAATTTTATGTTCGCATCGGGTTCACCAAATGTAGGATAGGAAAATGAGGAATCATTGCATGCTAGAGCAGCCAAAAACCTATAAAAAGCATACAAAATATAACTTGTCCTAACTATAAAATCAATTGAGACAGAGTCTAAAAAATATACAAAACATGATCAAAACTCCCTCAATTGGACTTCAATGTCCTTTATTGCTTCTCCAATGATTGATTTGTAGCTCTCATTATGACTCTATGTACTCAATTAAAGCAATTTGGTATGATAATGAGAAGATTCGAAAGATAGTGGTTGGTAAAAGATTGAGAGAAAATGCCTCTACTTATAGAGTTTTCAAGAGGAATTGTAAATTTAGCAATTAAGTGTGCAATTGGGAAATTGGCATAGACTATGAAAACATATGACAAGATTGAATGTACAATTAGAAATTAGTGAGTGAAAAATGGGAAATTTGTCATAAACTGTGATAATTTATGACAAATGGGAAAAATGAATTGTCATAAACTATGACAATTATGAGGAAAGGAAAAGGGAAGGTGGAGACTATGAAAGAGGAAGTGAAGGATAGAAAATAGGAAGTGAAGCACAAATTAAGGCATAAAATCCCATTTGGAAAATGAGAGAATATTCAATTATTAAAATTAAATAACTCTCACATTTAGGAATTAGGAAAAATAAGAGAATTATTAATTCTCAAATTAGGACCAATTAGCCAATTATTTAATGTAAAACTAATTAATTGTGAGACCATGGGTAAAAGAGATAAATAAGTAAAATTTATTTATCAAAGATTATGAGTTAGGAGTAGGGGATAAATTTGTTGGTAAAAGTCACTGCATTAGAAGATTTGTATGTTTTCATTGATGGCAACTACACATTATTCTCTTGTCTACTTGATAGTTTTTGGTTTTATTGAAGGTTGGAATGCAAAATTGGCTAAGTATGGAAGAACATGAATAGTATATAAGGATCGATACAGACACATGTCAGAGAGTTTTGAAGTAAGTAGTTAGGAGAATATTCTATAGGTCATATCCTATATATATCTATGATCACACTTGTTCATGTTATAATATGATCAAGTTATGATGGTCTGAGTATCAGGTTAACAATGAAGTATGAGGAGAAGTGACAATTACTTGTTGGATCAATCAATGATCCTAATAGATCAATGATCCGATTAGTTTGATAATTATTTTTGGTTGAGCTAACATGATAGATGTTATCTATACTTTGGTAGAGGTTAGCATGAATATCTCATCATTATTTTGATTGAGGTTCTACACATTTCATTTATTTTCTTGGAGCCAACAAGTTAACTTATTTTGTTTAATATATTGGATATATAAGCCCAAGTTTTTGTGATGATTTCTAGTAGTGATGATAAGAGGATAATATGTCAAAGCCAGAAATGATGTATTGATATTAAGTGAATGTAGTGAACCTAATTATAGAGGTTAGGTTGATATATATTTGTGTTGTATCTGAATGGAACTCTCTATACATAGTTGATGCTACTTCTTAGTTCACCATATTGGATTGTAGTCCAAATATTTTGTATGGAAGTGATCCTCTATATGTTTTCTAATTCGAGAAATGAGCTCTAGGCAATGGGCCCAAATGTGAAGTGCATTCCATTTTGTACTATTACCCTTAACTTGGTCTTTATTATTTTTGCAGAGATAATTATGGGTTCCATCCCCATCGTGGGTTTTCCCTTAACCAGGTTTCCACACAAAAATCATGGTGTCATGAGTTTATGGATGTTTTCTTTGTTTACTTATTATTTCATTTAGTTTATAGTTAAAGAATCAAATAGATAGAGTTAAAAAATTTAGAACACTGACTCGCCCCCCTCTCTTAGTGTTCATCAATACCAACAATTGATATTAGAGCCTTGTGCCTCGGAAGAAGTCTAGCAGGTTAAGGAAGGTCCCGATGGGTGATTTAATAGTTTTTAGTAGTATTCAGATGTAACTCTTAATTGCACTTGAAGATGTTGACAAATCAAATGCTGAAAATATTGAACTAAAAGAGAAACTCAAAGATGCTAAGAGATTTATAGAGAATTTGAAGGAGAAACTAAATAAGTCTAGGGAAAAGAGGAAAGATCTTATTGAGAATTTGAAGTTTAAAGGAAGCACTAATGATTCATCAGCTATGAAGGATAAATATGGTCAATGTGAACAATTTGTGAAAGAAAAGGATAACCTGAAACATGAGATCGAAGCCATGATGATGAAGTTGACTAAGGAGATTGAGGAAAAGAAAATGAATTAGGAATATCTTGAAAAATCCCTAAAAGAAAAATCAGATGAGTGTCACAAATTGAATTGTCAAATTGGACAGATGTAGCTTGATCTTGATGAAGCTAGACATAATGAGAAAGGGCTTGAAAGAGTTAATGAAATTATTAGGAGTGAGCTTGTTATAGCTAATGACTTCATAGAAAAACTCAAATCTAGTTCAACAAAGCTTGATGAGAAGATTGAGAGATAAAGACCAAAAGGAAATGCACAAGGACTTAGCTTTGAGAAAGGAGAAAGTTTTGGATCTAGTGAGAAAATCAATTCATAAGAGAATCAGATTGAAGAGCCTAAGAAGAAACCTACGAGGCAACCAAAATTTAATGGAATATTCTTTACATGTAACAAATTTGGTCATAGAGAGAAGGAATGTAGGAGTAGACCTAATGCCACATCTTTTTATGATTATTGTTACACTTGCCACAAGTATGGACACAAGTCAAGTGAATGTTGAGCTAACATGAACCAAGGAAATGTAACCTGTTACAAATGCAACAATTTTGGACACTTGGCAAAGGAGTACAGATTAAGGACTAATGAAGAAAATCTAACGCATGGAAATCCAAATGTGATGTGTTTCAATTGCAATAATTTTGGTCACATTACTAAAAATTGTAGATATAAAAAAGTTAGTATGAACACAAGAGGTTTGGTACAAAGAAATAATGCACAAGATGATAAGGGAAATAAAATTATTGATGTTGAAGAAGTCAAGAAATAGATGAAAAATATATGGATGAGAAAAGAAAAAATTAATGCTACTAGATTGATTGCACCAGATTCTAGTGTGAATATCTCTTGAACAAATTAATTAGGCCATGAACCTAAGGGGAAGTATTTATTGGAAATCCTTACCTTACCCTTGAATTTGAAGGATTGATGGAAGCGATTGATTCAGTTAGTTGCAAAATAAAATTTGGATCTTATTGAAAATATCTTTGATGGTTCTAATCATAATCTTGAGGATTGCAAGTAGAATCTGTATCACTAGTGATACACAACTTTTTGAGCTAGGGTTCAACCACATTTATTGTGATTACTTTTTGAAGAATGCAAAGTAATAAAAAGGATTTTTGTGACATCATTAAACACCATTTTATCTTGTGAATGAGCTTATAGAGAGATTGAAGGAAATTTGAATAGAGATTGTGAGCTTTTCAAATATTAAAATTGCAAACCCTTTCCACCATCATAAAAGGTATTTATCACTTCATGACTTGAAAAATTTGATCAATATCAATGGATACACCTATGGTAGTTGATGTCAAGGGTATAACATGACCTACATTTAAGTGACACACACATAAATTCATGGAAGATGACCTTTCTGGATCCTTTTTACATTTGCCACACAATCTATTACATGTAGAATATATTAGGGCATATATTCACTATAATATTAAGGAGCTAGGAGATTATTCAATTCTTAAGATGTATGAATCCTTGAGTGTTGATGGTAATTTGAAAGATGATTTCAAGGTTTTAGAAACTATGAGGTTATCTCAAATCATGAAGTTTCACATCTTTAATGAACCAGAATGGGTTAGACTAGTTCTTGGTAAAATACATGATCAATTCATTTAACCTGAAAAACCATACAAGATCACCAAGGAAGTGTTGAAAGAGGTAACTGGTTTTAATGCTAATGGGGAAGTGCCTTCCCTGAGGACAATTAAGAAGGACTTGGTAACAAGCCTAACTTATTTGCAATGGGATAAGAGAGCTATGAAAGCCAATGATATCAAGTAGCCAGATGTGAAATTTGCTTCAATAGTTCTAGGATATAAAGTATATTATTCTAGTATAGAGAACTCTATATCTAGCACCATAATTCATAAAGCATACCGAATAGTTAAGGAGAAATCTTGGTATGATGTTTGTGAGATTCTAAGAAAGCATATTTTGGATAATTTGGGGAAGATAAAGGACACAAAATAGATATTCAAGTATGGATATTTGATTATACACATTTTATTATATTTCATGAATTAATTTTTAGGGATGGCTAATATTACATGGAAGAAAGACATACCAATGGTAATATAGATTAGTCTATACTACCATATGAAGAATAAAAATTTGGTTACAAAATAACTACGGGGATACTTGAAATTTTTTTAGAAGGAGATGTAGAATAGATGTAGAATCCTGAGGGAGATTGTGAAGAAATATGAGGAAACAATTTATTTATGGTTGAGATTAATGATTTTCATGTAGAGGAAACTAACCCAAGGACTTCTTGGATCATGCCTATAGGTTATGAAGTAGATCATATTCTACTTGAAGCATATTTAGAGAACATGTTAGATAAACTAGTTGATCCCAATAAAGAAAGATTTGACACATACAAGGATAAGAGTTTAAAAGTATACTTAGAGCTAAATAACACTATAATGAAGAGGAAAGTGAGAAAGTAAGTTGAAGCTATGGGTGAAAGGATGAGTTTTCCTAAGGTAGATGGCTAAATCCAGAAGGAAGAATGAACAAGAAGAAAGGAAGAAAGCATAAGAAGATAATCCTATTCATGTAGAAGATGATGATGATGATGGACCCCCTCCCTACATACCACTCAGAAGATCCACTCAGAGTTTGGTGGAGTCATCAACTAGTTCATCAGAGATGAAGACATCAATTAAATTAGAGGTTAGGACACCCGTGCCGAAGGCTAACATGCCCAAATCTGTCAAACCAAAGGTAGTTTCTGAACCATCTTAGAAAAGAGTGAAGAAAAAGAGAAGAGGACCACAAAAGAGAACCAAGGATGATGAGAGAGATGATTCTATAAAATCAAATGATTCAAAGAAGAATTTAAGGATCAGAGGAGCTAAGACAAAAAAAGTTGTGATCAGTAAAGTACTTAATGAAGTTGTAACTAATAAGCCACAATTCACAGTTGATGATGTATTGAATAAATTGGTTGTGCATGGTATTATAGTTCAGTTGAAAAGATATTATAACAAGTATGATGAAGATGAAAAGAAGAGGTTAGAGGAAGGTGAAATAACATATTTGAATAAGTTTAATAGAGTACTTGTTCAGATCAAAGGGGAGATCCTTGACGTTTTATTTACTGAGATTGAAGAAATGATATTAAAAACATTATAAGAGGATAAAATAATCAAAGAAGGATTCATTAACAAACTATGTCCAATAATTGCAACCAATAAATTGAAGATGCTCCTTGAAGAATCTAAGAGAAAATTGTTGACAAAGACAAGGATAAATTTGATTATGAGTGGTAAAGTTGATGAAGTTGTAGTAGAAAGTAAAGAGGTAATAAGTAAGATACTATTGAAGAATTGGTATGAAGGACCACTGAAGGAGCATAAGAAAGAAACTCATAAATCTACATTACATACATGTTTCCAGTCAAGAGATTTGGAACCAAATTTCTTTATTTTCGGTGTATCTATCACACTTTCTACAACTCAAGATAATAAGACATACCCAGTGTAATGAATTACAAGGAGACTATGGAAAAATATGAATACAAGGAAGTAATGGCTATAGAAAATATAGTGAAGAAGATAGGAAAATTGAATTAGACAAAGGAGAAATTGAGGTATAAGTAACTCATGGTGATGGTTAGAAAGAAGATGAGGTTGTTAGAATAACTGAGAGGGGGGCGAATCAGTTATCCAGTGTCCCAAATCAAAATGCATAATTCAAAACAACTTCTCCAATTTCTGCTCCTCGGTAAATAATAAAACTTTCACTGTCTGTGCTTTTACTGATTACTAGTCTAATACCATAATAGTTACTGATCAAATCTAACATGTAACATGTAAAGAATGATAACAAATAGATATCATAATCAACACATAACACAAGAGATTTAATGTGGAAACCCTGTAAAGGGAAAAACCACCTGGGACTGGCAACCCAAAATTGTTCACTCTTTTGAAGTGAGGTCGGTTAAGACCCAACCCTATTAAAGGTTTACAAACACACTGTCAGGTGTGACCTTGTTAGAGGATTTTAGACTAGAAGTTATCATCCAACCAGCATTCACTATGGGGTTGACAGGATAACAATGTTCATTCTATGAATTATACATCATAAGACTTTCAGAGTCCACTTGGTTAAGAGATTTTGATGGTATACAATGGTTAAATATGTAACAGTAAATGACCTGCCTTAATACAACTTCAATTGCAAATTACAGATCAATTTTCAGTCCATACAAATCCTTCTAATCAATATTTCACTTCAGATTCAATACTGTATCAACTTACTGTCTGTCAGTAATTTCTCTCTGTAGCTCGGTAATTATTTTGTAGCTCGGTTCTTACTTACCCAGTATGATCAGAATGCATGAAAACCTTGTTCACACGATATTCTTGCAGTTTCTACTTCTTCTGGCATCCTTCTATTAAGAAATTCTATTCTCTTATATAGATGAGTAAATCATTTTCTTCTCCACCATTAGATTTTTCCGCTTAACCACATTCATAGATTTTGCCACTTTAAACTTTCTCGGCACTTGTGTCAATAATACGTTTGATTCTCATCCTTTAGATCTTTCCTAAATTTTGTCAGCCATCGATTTGTGTAACAAACTTTATCCATTACCTCGGTGAACAGTGCTCGGTTAATACTATGATCGGTATACACTACACTCTGTCGGTGTATACTAGAAATGCTTCATTTACCGACAACACTGCTTTATGTCTTTCAGCTCTATACTTCATCATAGATGAATGCAACATAATAAAGTCAATATCATCAAGTCATAGAATCATCAACAAGTTACTCAATGTGTTCCTTATCCTCATCTGTCATGTACATCTTTCCTCATGTAGATTTATTTATTCTTCATCTCTTTCACCTTTCTTCAGATGTCTCGGTATAGTAACTTACAAGATAAGTGTTGTCAAACTAGTTAACATCAATGACAACATAATACTGATTTAATCATATTACATATCTAATCAACAGCTCCTCAGTGATCTTTAATCACAAATTCTTCAATCAGATTCCAAATTAGTTGTAGTTCAACAGAGGTGAGAGAAAAAATTAGACCCTATTAAAGAGAAGAACCTTGAGAAGATTGAGGAAGAAAAATTTGAGCAGATTGGGGAGGCAAGAGACATTGCAGAGGCAGTGCATACATTATTGGGAAAGAAGATCATTGATATGTAGATATATGGTCCAATTGAATTAGCAAATTTGAGTGAAGATTAGTTGATGAGACTTGCTACTTTGAATCATGTCAAGGAAAGAGAGTGGATTTTGAAGACCATAGAAAAAGGAAACAAAATTTTATCTAGGGAAACAAATTTTTTAAGATAGATCATGCCAGCTCATAAGTCTAATCCTAGTGAATCTACATCTAGTCAGTTAGAAAAATTATTGGATGCATTTGATACTCACTTTGAGACCTTAGAGAAATCTTCTATGACTAAAGTCCAAAATGAATTTAATGCCAATAGATTCAATCAGTTGAGTGCTATGATTGACAAAGATAAAACCTCATTGGGATTTTCTATTCAACAACTGGAGGATTCTTTGACAATAGTAGGTAAATTTTGTAAATATTGTGTTGATTATTCCAAGAATGTAGTAGATATTGATAAAATTATTAAGGAGAGTGAAGCTAAGCTATCTGAAATATCAAAAGGATTTGATCCTTTGAAGGAATTAGCTTCGGTGCATGTAGCTCAAGTGACAAAACTTAATGAAAAAATCAGAACTCTTGTCACTGAAAGGAACAGAGTCAAGGGAAGGATTGACGAACTAATGAATTTGATATTTCCTACATTGGATATTATGTTAAGAGGCTTAAAGGAAGCATTTTCAACCTTTGAATATCCTGATGCATTTGACTTGGTTGAGGTAGAGAGGTTGGCATATTTTGTTTTTGGTCAGATTGTGATTACTGAAAGCATTAAGAAGAGTTGGAATGTTGACTTTGCAACTCCGAGGAGTAATTTCTATGATATTTTCACAACTATGTACATAAATGAATGGTATAGGATTTTGGTAGATGAATTTTGTGTGAGATCCCATCCTTTTCCATTTATGTCAAAGGGGGATAGATATGGGTGAAAAATGAGTTATTTAGCTCACGGGGAGCACAAATTTTTGGATTGAGATCTATCTTTTTATTGTTTGGCATTTTGTTTGGGCACTTAGTCATTTTTCACAGTGTTGCCATCAATGCCAAAGGGGTAGATTATTGGAAAGATACGTTGCATTAGATCATTTGTATGTTGTCATTGATGGAAATTACACATTATTTTATTGGCTACTTGACAATTTTTGGTTTTACCAAAGGTCAGAATGGAAAATTAGATAAGTATGTAAGAACAAGAATAGTATACAAGGATCAGTAAAAGGATTGGTACAGAAATATGCAAGTGAGTTTTGAAGTATGCAGTTAGGAGAAGATTCAATAGGTCATATCTATATCTATGATTGTACTTTTTCATGTTATAATCTGATCGGGTTATGATGGTCTAAGTATAAGGTTGATAGTGAAGTATCAGGAGTAGTGACAACTACTTGTTGGATTGATCAACGATCCTAATAGATCAATGATACGATTAGTTTGATAATTATTTTAGGTATATCTGACATCATAAATGTCACCTATGATTTGGTAGAGGTTATCATGAAGATCTAATCATTGTTTAGAGTGAGGTTCTATACGTTTTATTTATGTTCTTGGAGCCAACAAGTTAACTTATTTTATTTTTGATATTGGGAGTATAAGCCCGATTTTTTGTGATGATTTCTAGTAGCGATGATAAGAGGCTATTATGTGAAAGTCAGAAAAGGTGTATTGATATTTAGTGAATGTAGAGGCTAGGTTTAAATATATTTGTGTTGTACCTAAATGGAACTATATAGGCATAGTTGATGCTACTTCTTAGTTCACCATTTTGGATTTTAGCCCAAATATTTTGTATGATAGTGAGATTATATATCTTTACCAATTTTGACAGTGAGCTCTAGGTAGTGGGCTTGAATGCAAAGTGCATTCTATTTTGTACTATTTCCCTTAACCGGGTCTTTATTATTTTTGCGGAGATAATTGTGGGTTCCATCCCCACCATGGTTTTTCCCTTAACCAGGTTACCGGGGAAAAATCACTTTGTCATGAGTTTATGAATGTATTCTTTATGTGTTCTTTGTTTAGTTATTGTTGCATTCAGTTTATGGTTAAATAATCAGATCGGTAGAGCTAGAAATTTTAACACTGATTCACCCCCCCGGTCAATGTTCTTCAATACCAACAAAATTAATGGTTACTTACCCCTAGAACGATGAATTAATTAACATGATCATTTAATTAGACATAAAATGATGCAAATTAAAGGATGAACATTAGTAGTTAATTAAATAGTTTTCATTATTTAATTAATAGAAGAATGACACAATATTGATGAATGATAAAGATCAAACACACAATATAGAGGGCATGTTAAAAAGGGGGCCATATGAATTGACTAGTTTTAGTGTCTACAATTATAGGATAGCACCACTCAACATACTCCTATCCTTCTCCATCAATTTCATGTTCATCCTTTTTGTAACTCCATTCTACTATGGAGAATACAAAATTGTCTTATATCTATAAGTGCCACAATATTTACAAAATATATCAAAATCATTAGAGAAAAATTCACCACCATTATCTGTTTTGAAACATTTTATCTTTCTTCTAGTTTGAAATCCAACCATTTCTTTGAGTTATTTAAAATAATTTCAAATACATCATATTTACTCTTTATAAAATATACTCATGTCCTTATGCTATAGTTATCAATAAGTGAAACATAATATGTGGATTTTCCAATGGAAGGAACATCTATAGGACCAGACACATCAAAATGAACAAGGTCCAACACACCACAAGATTTATGAAAACTCAATAAAAATTGAACACGATTTTTTTTTCCATAAACAAAAACTAAAATCAAGATTAAAATCTTTCAAACCTTCAATAAGGTTTTTTTTTTTTCAAGGTTGGTATATCCTTTTCTCCAATGTGGCCAAATATCTAGTGCCATAACATTGTCTTATCTACAAGTAAATTTGATTGAGAATAAAAAGAACTCTTATGTACCCAAAATCCATGACCATCTACTAAAGGTGAAACTCTTATGTTTTCCAACAAATTATCCATGATTTGGTCTTCACAAAAGTATTATTCACTTAGTAGTGTATGCATCCAACTTATATAATGTGCCAATTTTGACACCTATAGCAATCACCATAGAACCTCTCACCATTTTGTATCCTACATCAGAAAAGACTAAATGCATACCCAAACATATTAGTTTTCTCACAAACAACAAATTTTGTCTTAGAATAGGGAGATGCAAAACACCAATAATCTTTCTATTCTACCATCATAAAACTTGATTTAAACTTTACCACAACCAATAATATTTCAATGAGAATTATCACCCAAGTGCACTTTACCTCCATCAAATTATTCACATTCATAAAATCAATCTTTGTTAGAGGTCATATGAAAATATGCGCCTGATTCAATGTACCATGCATCATCACATATGTGAGTGACCAAAGTTGCAATGAATGAATCATCACCTTCCTTCTCAGACTCAAAATCAAAATAAAATTTCTTCTTTTTCTCCATATTTTCTTCTTTATAGTCCTTATGGATGTCTCCAGGCTTACCATGATTCTATAAAATAAATTTGGGCTTTCTAGGAGATCTGGATCTCCCCTTGGATTTAGATTTATAATGCTTCTCATTCTTCTTTCCTTTTTCTTAGGTATTACATGAACAATTAGGGCCTTTCTTGAAACTGATGGGTACCTTCCTCCTCATATTTTCAAAAATAAAAGAACCCACCATATCTCCAATCCTCAAAATAACAAAACTATTTTTGATGGCCAAAATAATCCCATGAATCAAACAAATAACAAAATAAGTTATAACACTACTCCTCCTCACCCATCTTGAGGCCAATGGATGCCAAATTATTGAATGCTTCTAGGTTCTCTATAATTTTTCCACCCTCCTCCACTCTCAAGGAATATAGTTTCTTCCTCAAGAAAATCTTATTTACTAAAGACTTTTTCTTGATACATCTCACACAACTTCTTCCATAGTCTCTTTGTAGAGGAATCTTCAAGCACATAGATTAAAACAAAGTCTGCAAGGCACAATATAATTAGACCCTTATCTTTGTGATGCATAAAAATATATTAAGTATCCTCACTTGGATTTGTAGGTGTCATGATTCTCAGCAATAACATCTCATAGAGATGAATCTATTAACGGATCCTCCATCTCCAAATTCCACTTTTCAAAATTATTTCCAAAAACTTTCACCACCTCTATTCTCCCTAATGAACTTTTCATCTATAATTTCTTACAACAAAATCACATAATATCTTCTACACAAGCTCCCAATAAAATCTCCATTAGTTCAAAAAACCCAACAACTCACAAATGAAACCAAAGGTGATTAGGCTCTAATACCACTTGTAAGAAAGTTAAATAGAGGAACAAATTCCTACATTAATCTTGAGTGGGAGGGGTGATTTAAAACATTTCTTATATCTTTACAATAATTACAAAAAATTAATAGAAATAACATAAATAACATGCATACCAAAACACAATGGTTTATGTGGGGAAAATCCTTTTGAGAGAAAAACCCTACACTCCAAAAGTTTCCCAATAGATTATTTAGAAATCAATAATAGATTACAATATACTTACAGAGAAAGATTCTCTTAGGAGTATCACCAACCTGATATTTGCAGGTATTTGAATATCTATATGACTCCTACACACTTCTTCCATCTGATCATACATGCCTATTATATAGGAGATACAATACATGAAACTATTAAACAACACTACAATACCATGGGCTAAAAACCATTTATAAAATAGTGCCCATATTATCTCCAATAAAAGATGCCCTACAATGTGTCAAAAAACACATCAACATGTGTAACTCCCTTTTTACAACTCTTTTATGTGTTCAACACATTTTTACATTTCCTATTTCAGGATACCCAACTTTCAAAGGCCATAACTTTCGAATCGGGTATCTAATTGACAAACCTTTTGAAGCACTGATAAGCTCACAACATTCTCTATCACCTTGTAACCTTCTATATTGATTACAAATATTTTAAGGCTATTATAGAGCTTCTAAAGCCTTCAAAATTAAATTCAAAAAATTTCTTCGACATCATAAAAAATAAAAACTTTAATATCTTCAAAATTGTACTTGGTCTTGTAACAAAAAGTTGTTTCCATGCTTATCTAGCTCATCTAAACCTTTGAGAAAAGATTAGGGAAATCTTTGTTGAATTGAAAACTTGCTAGAATTACCAACTGTATGTAAATGCAAGGTTGAGACACAATTTATTAATAATTGTGCAATCTAAATTGTGAATGATGTGAAAATCTGAATCAAACTAATAAAAATAATGCAAGGCAAATTCCAAACTCACAATCCATACATATTTTGTTTTTTTTCCAATATCTATAGATAAAATCAATTAATAAACAATAATACCATTACAAAGACCTTAGGAGACTCCATTGTTACTTGAGACTTTCTTGAATTCTTTGATACGAAGTTTTCTCTTCAAAAATATTATAGTGATTATTGCACAATGAAGGATAAATGCTTGATGAAATGATAGTTATTTCATTGATAATCCTTGAAAGATGCTTGATGATTTAACTGTAGTGTAGGTGCTAAAAAATGCTAGTTAGAAAATGGGTTTTTTTTTTTTTTGTTTTTGGGTGGCGGGGGGGGGGGGGGTGGTTTAAAGATCTTATTCATACGCTTCACATAAATTTGATCAATGGTTGATATGTATTGAGAAAGGGTATGACCTATGTTGCACATGGATTGATAAGGTGGACAAACAAGGTGAGGTGTAAATGCATAGAGAAAATAAATAAAATATTAAATTTGTTTATTTGAGGTGGAAAATTAAATAGATTAATTGAATTTATTTGATTTGAGATAAAGTATTAAAATTTATAGATAACTTGATAAAAATATGCACACAAATTAACAAGGTTTAAGGGTAAGATGAGATGTAAGTGCATGGAAAAAATAAATAAAATATTAATTTTATTTATTCAAGGTGAGGAATCAATGAAATCATTTTGTTATTTAATTAACATTTTAAAAAATGGTAAAATTAATCAAATAAAATATTTTATTAATCATGGATAGAAAATACTAATGGAATAATTAAATAGATAAACATTGTCTACTTTTTTATTTGATTTGTGATCACTTTTGACTGGAGCTTTGAACTAGTGGGGTCACAATTTATTGGGGGACCCCATCCCTGAGGATAATATATGGCCTCATGCAGTAATACCTTGGCCTAACACAACAAACAAGGACTTAACCCACATAACACTCAGAGTAATCAAGAAGCCATCTCATAGTACGGAAAGATACAATCGCCAATTTCTAACTCCTTATCTCTCCAAGGCACCCAAGAAAAACTCCTTATCTCTCCAACATATTTCCTCCTTATCCCTCCATGCAGATGGGGCCAAACACCTTATACCTCCTGTGTGTCTTCATACACCTTTCATCACGTCAAGCCATTCCGCTAAGCTGGCAGCGTACCGATCACCATCGCGCATTGGGTATTGTGTGCCTGTGAATGGATTGGGTGCCATCATTTTTGTTGAAACTTGTGCCCGCTATTTCACCATCCATCATGTGCACCGTGCCGGGAATTGCCAGGGGGTGGGGGTGGGAATCGAACATGGGGCTGCCTTATCAACAAGACTTGTGACCACTGTCATGCTGCAGGGTCAACCCTGATAAATATTATCTACTTATTAGAGGGAAATTAGCTTAATTAAATAATTAAAAATTTAATTAAAAAAGGCCAGAGAAATAATTCTAGGAGCCATGATGAAAATGTATTAGTCATTTTTAGATGTCTACATTGATAATACTTAATACACAATTAAAGTATATTTTATTTATGGTCTTAAGTTAGCTTATCTATTTCATATTTCAAATATATCCCCTTGTTGGTGCAAAGGTTAAAATAACCTAGCCTTTCACAGATAAATAGGTCTAATGATTGATTATTAGGAGATAGAGTTGGATGTGAGCCTATGAATAAGTTGATTTACATAAAGATTTTGGGTTCACTTAACTATCAACTTTGCTAATTCTAATTGTTATAATATCATCAAATTTTACCCAAAAGGCTTATCAAGTTTACTAAATATTAATGATTTGGATTTTGGGGTTCATCCTACATTGTGATGGTTAATTTGTGGTGTTTTTAATGGTTCCACCAAGGTTCAAATCCCTTCTAGGCTGATTTTGAATTTTTACAACATTTAGGCTAATTGTTGCACTAGACCCTCACTGGGTTGGTGCACTTGTAGGCTCTAAGACCCTACAAGGCTACCATGCTTGCGAGTCTTGGCTCTTGACGTGTTAATGTTGGGGATAAGATCCCTTGATTATGGCCTTAATTTTACCAATATAAAATAATAATTTTGGATTTTAGAAGGGAGAAGGTAGGTTAAAACTAGATTATTCACAAGTTCAAGTTTGCTAAAACAAGAATCTTGGCTAACATAGAGGCAACATGGAAAGTTTGAGAGGTTGCCAAAACTTGGCTACTTTGGAATGTAGATAATTTTATAACTATAACTTATATTGAAACCAATATTATTTTTTATGGTATATTTTGATAACCTTCTAGGATCAATCTTTAGCTAAAGTCTCTTGGATTCATTTTCTATTTTTTTTTTCTCATAGTGAGATTTGTCTCTATTTGCATCTCTTTTCCAAAACTACTCGGAGCTGGTTAGACTTGAAGCCAAAGTCAAATTGAGGCTTACCAACTAGGAATTTAAGTCTCTCTCGATCATTTTTTAGTTGATTCCTCCAAAAGTGCTCGATAAGGTTGGATTTAGATGCATCAAACCATGATAGAAAATTTGGAAATAGTATTGAGATACACCTTTATAAAATTGCAACCATAGTAAAGGTTATTTATGTCTCTTTTCATATTTTAATATGATTCAAAAATTCAAGAATAGATGGGGTTTATAGTTCATAGCCACTTTATGGGAACAAATATTTCTTACAATTTGGACAACAATCTTAAAGCCTAAACTAGGTTATTTTATACAATGTATCAGTTACTAGAGTCTTCCCATTGACTCTTGATTGATCTATGATCCTTTTTTTCATTATTTGAAAGTACCCAAGCATCTCATTTGGGTTTTCTTCTATGACCAAGACACTTGGATTTATATATGTAATTTTATAGAATTTTATAGCTGGCCTCTTTTCTTGGCACACAATTCTTTTGGGTGATGATGCAGGACTAATCCATCCAACACACACACTTGAAACAATAGCATAGATTAACTAGTATAATGAAGAAATGAAAACAACCAAAATTCTATTACTTTCATGAAAATGAATTACAATACCAAAAAATTAAAGGCTAGAACCATGCAAGAGTCTTATTATAAAGAAATTCTATTAAAAAAACTACAAGTTTAAGCCTCAACTTGCACTACTCAATCATCCCTTGTAACCCCCACTCTCTTTCTTTATCTTAGAAAGTGTAACTACCTTTGAATGTTATAGAAAGTGTAGCACTTGTTATGGGTGCCATAAATTCAATCATTCATTTTCTTTCTCAAGAAGATATTTTGAGATTTTAATTTTAGCGGTATAACTTCTTGGGGTGATAAGTGTTTATTTGACCATTAAATTTTTTGAATTTGAAAAAGCCCTTAGTTCCCTTTTCACTGTTACATCAAAATATGGGGCATTTTGTTAAAAAATATGTAAAAATCTTTGTATTTGTGAAGAAGGTTTTAGGATAATATATCAATCAAGAACTTTAGTTATCTATGGTGTTCCTTCTCAGTTGAGCATGATACTTGATTAGGAATTTTTCAATAAAATATTCTCCTAATAGTAATTATTTAATATATATTATGTGTCTATTATACTTTTCTAAAAAAAAAAAATCATTAGAAATATCGTGAAGAGATATATGGACTAGATCATGCTAAAGAAAAATTCATCCAACTTCCAAACTTGTACGAGGCTTTTAAGGGCTTCAAATTTGAATTTGAAATTGTATTGGAGAAATTTCTTTAGATAAGAACTTTAATATCTCTCTAATGTCATATCATATTGAGATGATTCTTTCACTATTCACTTCATATTCTAGTTTTTCTCCTTGGTGTAAGTTTTTAGGTTCATACACACATAAACAATAACTTATTAAAAAGAGTAAACCTACAATTTGTAGCACTTATTAAAAACTTAATAGAAATCAAAACAAATAATATTTTTGGTGATGCAAGATTTCTCTTACACCCTAGATGTTCTTGCATAAATGATTAGCCATAAATGTCAGTTAAGTTCACTTCGATTTAGATTTCTCTCAAAGTGTAGATTTTTTTTAGTATATAAAAACATATAAGTTCAACCTTTTTTAGGAGCTATCATTGATTCTTCTTTACCTTGTATGTCAACTCAATGGTTTGTTATAAAGTTCTTCAATTGACGCGGGTTAAAGAAAACAAATTTGCCTTAGAATTTTCTCATTTGTAGACTCTTATTGAGAATAAACAAATGCACCATGTATTATTATTTTTATGCCACCTCTCTCTAGCAAGAATCCTTACTTAGGTAAGGGAATATACGTGGCCATAGTGATTGTGATTGTACCCAAACAAAAATCACATGACTTGATGGCTATTATTGATATTGAAGATTTGGATGGTGCTAATATATGTGTATACTTTATCACTTCTCAACCTTATTAAAAGTGTACCTTTCATACCTTGATAATGGAAACATCCCTTATAATTGTAAATCTCTCTAGTGAGAATTAATCTTTGGCATAAAGAAGAAAAAGAAGGCAACAATCCTTGATTAGATAGTTAGCGAAAATATTTCAATCACGACCCCTCGCTTCCTTGTACTAATTCTATAACTCTTACAATTCAAATATTTAACTACTTATTTTTTTAATTTCTATTTAAAAGTCCACATTATAGTTTAAGAGATAATTCAATTCTACTCATTTAAAAATATAATATATATTTAAAAAAAATAATTCTTCACACTCCTTTCTCTTTTGCCACCTGAAGAAAAGATAATGGAAGCATTTGACTTTTGACTTCATGTACTCCTCTCTAAGTTATATTTTTTTTTAATTGGGAAGCATCCCCCTTTCTTCATTGTTGTGAATAAAATATATAAATAACAAATTTTTGTGTTCCCCTCTCTGATTGCATTCCCCCTTCTAAAAAGATTGTTTCTTCTATCGTGTCCTTGTTGATATAATAAGAACTATCTATCGGTGTGTTGTAGAAAGAAGTTGACTTTGTGTTCTGCACCATCTTCACGATGAAAGGTTGATGATTCTAATTTATTTTGCTCAACTATTTTTTTCCTTTCCCTTGTTCTCATCTTTATTTCCCTGAGAGGTAGCATTTTTTTCTTCCAATTTATGAGCTATCTTAATTTTTTTGGGCACGAGCCCCCTTGAGCCCTCCTCTCCTTTGTTATGCTTTAGAGATGAAGAGGGTTTTTTAATGTTCCTTTTCTAACAGTGCACACATTTTTTAGGTGGCAAGTTTGTTACAGGTGCACACATTTTTTTAGTGGTGAGTCTGTTATAGGAGGTCTGCTTGAAGATGCTATCATGGGGAAACTAAAAGCACACACTTAATAGGGAAGGATCTTCTTGACAAGATAAAAGTAGCGAAAACACCCATAACACAAAAGATTAATTTGGGATCTCATTTGAAAAAGGAAGGTGAACTCACTAACTTTGATTTGATTTGGATACGACAACTATTGTTGTCAACCCAAAATTAAACACCAATAAATAAATAAGGCACCACCCAAATTCTATTGCATTTATTGTTTGGCTATCTAATTAAGGATTTAAGTTTATCGTGAAGGGGTTAAAGGCAATTACGATATTTGAAAGCAAGAAGCTCTGAGCAACACAACCATTTCATTGAATGAGATCTTTGCAAGTGGAATAAATAAGACAGGAGAGAAACTTTTGTGTGTGTGAATTTTGTACCTGATCTGTAGACACAACACTTTAGTAAAACATTAGAGGTTAGCAAAAATCATGCAAAATTGAAATCTAATCTAACCAAGCGATCTACTGCCTTCTAGTAGGTATGAGATTGATGTTCTCAGATTGTTATCGAGATCAGTGACCTAGACGACACCTAAACGAAGGATTTGAATGCAATTGATCTAGATATGAATTGAATGCAATTAATCTATATTTTTGATATTTTTTTATGCAATAAGATGAAAAACTGATATGAATCTATGCTAATATGGAAATTGATCTAACAATGATATGAATCTATGCTAAATGATATGCAATGCTCAAAACTAGAAAGATCTCACAATAGCTTGGATTCGCAAAGATGATTCTTCAGACTACAATTCGATAATGTGAGAATGCAAATTTGTGGATCAATTATGAAGAGCTGAGCCTTGATTTTATAGAAATCCAAGGCTTTGGAGGTGCATGGAAAAAAGCCATAAATCACTCAGATTAACTCAGCTTGATTTTTGAGTTATATGATAATAAAGATAATTTAATTCACAAAAACATGCAAAAGCTAAGTTTTAACTCAAAATAGAGTTTAGCTTTAATTGATAATTGATAGTTGTCTGCTTTTATGATTGTGCATGTTTTATTTATGAATTAATTTAATAAATAAAGTGATTTATGCTCAACTTAACTAATTTTTGAAAATAAATAATTGATTTATGGGTTAATCAATTATTTAATCAAACTTTTATTAAAAACTATATTATTAAATAATGACAACTTGCTTTAATTAATTAACTAAAAATTTAATCAATTATTCATAGGATATTGGATTTATTGTCAAAATTAAATAATACAATTAATAATAGATAGAATTAAATTTAATTACACAATTAAGTGGCAAGATATTAAATCTAATTAATTAAATATGAAAATATTCAATTAATCAAACTTAGGATAAATGTGATTTATCGCCAAATAATCATTAAATTAAAGATAATTAAGATAATTAGGAATATTGCTAGGAATATTCTCCGATGCAGAATTTAAGATAATCAATTATGATTCGATGATGTTTAGATGTGCCTTAGATTAGGACTTCAATGTTGATTTCGTTCGATTTGTAGATGTAGGAGGTTAATGAACTTATAGCCCATTTTTGGGGTATTACATTTTGCCCCTCTTTGAATTACTGGGCAAAGCGGAGTGGTTCAAAGACAGTCTGTGTTTGATAGAGATATGAAACTAATTTGAAATTGATAATTGATATGAGATAGAAGTTGATTGATATTGATTTGATATGGAGATGATAGGTCTTGAATGACCAAAGATAATGTTCACTATAACAACAAATGAACCTATGATTGTGAAAAAGTGTCAAAACGCCTGATTCCAAACCTTAGGATTGCAAAGAAGTGAGTGACCAGTTCTAGAATCGATTGTCTTAGCAGAACTAGCAGGTATCACGTCTGAACCCTTCAGTTGCCGAAGAACCAGGGAAAGAACACTATGATCCGATGGTTGCAAAAATTGATACAATTTACAAGATTAGGAGAATACTAGATTGATATGGATCTTGATGAATCTGATATGCCCCAAGTGATGATAGATTTTCCCCGAGCAATGAGGTTTTTTGATGAATCAATAACTAGACATGGTTGTTGTCTTGATTACTGAGGAAAGATTGATAGAATTTGATTTACAGACTTTGAATGATGTGCAATACCATGCCCCCTTCAGGATTAAAATTGAAATCTGACAAGAAAAGTTAGCGTTGAGAGTTTAGAAGCATGTTAATTGATTTGAGAAGTGGTTATACATGTTCGAGAATGCATTCTGCATCATTTGGAGGTCCTGGAGACCAAGTTTGACTAGGTGAAACTATGAGTTGACCATAGTTGAAATTTTGATAGTTTGATGTTAGATAATTAGTTAAGTTGAATACTAGATTTTTGTGATGATGGAAGGTCGATTATGCAAGTAGTAGACCGCCCTAGGGCCAAAAATTTTAAATCATAATTTTGACATATTAAACAATCTTAGATCTGAATTTTGATCCTGAAAATGGATTAAGAATGTCGAAATTAGCCAGGGGTGCAATTTTCATGAAAAATGGAGCACTTTTGTAAATTAGGTCAAATGCTATATAAAGGCCTGAAGGGTCATTTTCAATTCATTTCAACCATTTGACTTTGGAGATTTTGTGGAGCCCTCTGAGCAAGAAAATGGAAAAATAATGAGATCTGAAGGTTCTTGTGAGTTTGTATCGATTTGAGCGCAGCCGGAGATACTAGAGACCCTGACAGTATGGACATCCAGTAGGTGGACCTCTGTGCCCCTCTGAAAATGCAAATTTTTCATGTTTCATAGCATTTTAAAAATTTTTTTGTACGCGTTTTGCTTTTTTAATTTTTGCATGTGTGAAAACTCGTATGAGTCCCATACCAGACTCGTACGACATTCCATTTGAATGCACATTGTCATTTCAAGTATACCCAAGTGTCATATGAGAGGGACCCTTGTGTCGTACGACATTTCATCAGGTCCCTCAAAACTTGTATGATCCTGGGCGCAGTGTCGTATGACCATGTATTGTCATTTGGTCTTCTGTGGAATGTCATATGACATTTGATGCCAGTCTGGACTGTCGTATGAAAAATAGAGTGTTGAAAATTGACTTTTAGGGCCAAATTTTAACTTTTCTGATGCCTAATGCTGATATCAGACTGGTTGACCTACCTTTTGAAGTACTTGACTGTCCAATTTCTATAGTATTAGCCTATTATTGAACCTAATTTCTGATAGAATGCCCTATTTTTGTATGATATAGGTGACATATCCAGATGTACACGTCCGACATTCATACTTAGCTACCCAGAGATTATGTATCGCGCTTTCGGACCCGATGAGGGTTCATCTTGCTGCCTGTGGATTTGAGTATTTAATTCATTTACCTGACATTAGGGTAAATCATGGCCTTTTGACTACCTTGATTGAGAGATTCCATTCAGAGACACAGATGTTTCATTTACCTACTGGAGAGATGACCGTGACTCCAGAGGACATCTATAGGATACTGCGCATTCCATTTCACAGCAGTCAACATCCTGAGTATGTGAGTTCTAGTCAGGGTGGTCTTCATGCCTTTAGGCATCTGTTTGGAGATGATACACAGTTGACGGGGTCCATTTCCTGGGAGACCCTTGTACAATGATATGGTTAGACACACCGTTTAGAGTGTATTATTGTTGGTATGATCGGGGAGCTCATCATGCCAGGCCGTCAGTAGAATGACTTTTCGATGGGATGGGCTTCGATGGTAGCACTGCTTATGGCTACGCCCACTGAGATTGCCTGGGGTCAATGCCTCTTGGCACATATGTTTTCAGAGATGCATGAGATCATTTATCAGGATTGCAAGAGCTTTGCTTCAGGAGCTCTTGTATTACAGATATGGGCCTGGGAGCATATCCTAGTATTGAGACTAGTTTTTCAGACACAGCGACAGCCACAAGAGCCAGTGATATATACATATGCTGGTTATGTCACACAGGTCTAGATGGGTCATACCGAGTACTTCTGGCAATGTCTAGATGACATGACTTTAGTTCATTGGAGGCCATATTTGCAGATAGAGGTCTGGCCCACTGCGAGGGAGCAGTATAGTTTTCTTTTTCAGAGTCGAGTACTTATTGGCTGCTCTCCCACTGTTCTAGAGAGATTTTTGATTAGCAGAGTGTGGCATCAGTATGGACGTAGACAAGATGCCCCATGAGAGTACACTGCATATGCTCGCATTGTGCGTGAGATTGAGCTCGGATGGACACTGAGGCTCTCCTATTCCTTATGTGTAGAGGAGTACAATGCCATTATAGGTAGAGATTGGGACTACCGGCCATAGGTTGTTGATGCAAGAGTGATAGATGGATACATTGTGTGGCTTGTAGATCATCCCATCCACAGATTCTTAGATCCTACAGAGTTGATACCCTCCATGGAGGAGGCAATGGATGTTATAGGTGTTCCTATGGTACAGGGCCCGAGACCACAGGTAGTGCATCCTACACCACCTAGATAGAGAGTGACAACTCCATTGCAGAGATCATCTGGGCATATGAGGCCTCCTCATCCTTCTACTTCTCCCACAGGTACATCCATAGGGTCAGATAGATGATCCAGGGGTGAGAGGGGTACTTTCAGCAGTGTCGGTACGATAGATGAGGTGTTGGCAAGTGAGCAATTTGCAGGTGGTGATGCAAATCCCACACAGGTAGACACTACATTTGATTTGGGTGCGAAGGTTAGACGTCGTAAGGCGCATAGATCAAATACCACTTGACAGCAGCTAGAGCAGCCAGCACAGGATACAGAGATGCCAACAGCTGTAGCAGAGCCTACTGTTCCTCTCACTTCATCAAAGATGATTAGATAGCTTAGAGCTCAAGTTTGGGACCTGAAGGTACAGAGTGACAGATGGGAGGAGAGTTTTCAGGAGGCAGACAGGCAGTGCATTGAGCTTCGTGTAGAGCTTCTCTTAGAGGTTTGAAGACTACAGACAGAGGTGACCCATTAGACCTCATGGGGCTCCTATTATGTGTTTGCATACTATGTTGTTGTTCCTACTGAGCAGAGAGTACCTACATACTCTGAGTACATGGCAGCCTCTGAGGGAGCTAGGGCATCGAGGGTAGAGGTCATACCAGATGCACCACCGCCTTCTCCACTAGATACTGAGGAGCATGCTGAGAGTTGATTCTTGTGGTCATGTTTTGATATATTCTATTCTTTTTTTTATCACCGATATACCATTATGATTCCGATAGCTTTCTAGAGCTCATTCTTTTGTACATTGTGCCAGTAGTGCACCCCTGACACATTTCAATATTTTTGATATATATGAGATTGATATTTTGATTGTGACTTCATTTGTACTTGTCATGTTTTGATTTTATGATGATATCATGTGATGTTTATGCTATGAGTAGTGTAGAATGTATGTATGGATCAATGCAATGCAATGATTTCTGTCATATGTATGGATGTGATGCAAATGTAATTGATTATGAAAAGATGTATGTATGATTTATGCTTATGTAATGAATGTAATGTAATATAACAAATGATAATGATATAAGATGTAAATGCAGCGATACACATGATATGTTTTTGCAGGTTGATGAAGACCAGTACTCAGTCTTATGTCAAAAGGATTATTAACCCCGGAGGGTTACTACTTGCGGTTTGATGAAGAGACCTTCGAGTGAGACTCAACTCCCGTTAGATGTGAAGAATTGATATGAAGAATTGTTTAAGCTTTGAAGTGTTTCCAAATAGTTGTGAGATCATGCAACACGCAAAATGCAAAGAGACATGCAAAATGAAATGCAACCTAAGACCTAGGACCTAGTCACTGATCATATGTCGATTTCTTATCATCATTGAACTTTTAGGTAACCGGATAAATCAATACAATGCCCACTAGCTATGAAACCATAGACATATGAATATCGACTTGTATGTGTGTGTGTGAAAATTATACCTGATCTGTAGACACAACACTCAGTAAAACATTAGAGGTTAGCTATAATCAAAATCATGCAAAATTGAAAGCTATCTAACCAAGCGATTTACTGCCTTCTAATAGGTGCGAGATTAATGTTCTCAGATTGTAATCAAGATCAGTGACCTAGACGACACCTAAATGAAGGATTTGAATGCAAAAGATGGATATGGAATAAATGCAATTAAGCTATTTTTTGGATTTTTCTATGCAATAATAATTGTAAAAACTGATATGAAATCTATGCTAAATGAAATTGATATGCTATGAATGCTATTGAAAATTGATATGCTATGAATCTAACAATGATATGTAATATGAATGCAAAAAAAATAAGATTGATCTCACAAAGCTTTGAATTCGCAAGTTGATTCCTCAGTCTCCAATTCTCCAGCGTGATTGTGCAAAATATGAGATGATTTGTGAAGAGCTGAAGCTTTAATTTATAGAAATCCAGGGCTTTGGAGGCGCATGAATAAAAGCCATAAATCACTCAAATTAACTCATCTTGATTTTTGAGTTATCTGATCATAAAAGATAGTTAATTCTCAAAATCATGCAAAAACATGCAAAAACAGCTTTTTAACTCAAATTAGAGTTTAGATCAGCTTTTTGAACTCCAAAAGGATGTTGAGTTCTAAAAAGTCAATAACTTGCATTGATTTTCTGATTTGGAGTTTAACTGTTTCTTTTGAATATGCATAATAATTAAGAATTAAATAAATAAATAAAGTGATTTATCCTCAACTCAACTGATTTTTGAAAATAAATAATTAATTTATGGGTTAATTAACTATTTATTCAAACTTTTATTAAAAATTATATTATTAAATAATGACAACATGCTTTAATTAATTAAATAAGAATTTAATCAATTAAAGATAGGAATTTTGATTTATTGTCAAAATTAAATAATACAATTAATAATAGATAGAATTAAATTTAATTACATAATTAAGTGGCAAATATTAAATCTAATTAATTAAATATGAAAATATTCAATTAATCAAATTTTAGGATAAATGTGATTTATTGCCAAATAATTATAAAATTAAAGATAATTAAGATAATTAGGAATATTACTAGGAATATTCTCCGATGCAAAATTTAAGATAATCAATTAGATTTGATGATGTTTAGATGTGCCTTAGATTAGGACTTTGATGTCGATTTCATATGATTTGATGATATAGGAGGTTAATGAACTTATAGCCCATTTTTGGGGTATTACATTTTGCCCCTCTTTGAATTACTGTGCGAAGCGCAGTGGTTCAAAGATAGTCTGTGTTTGATAAAGATATGAAACTGATTCAAAAGATAAACCGATCTCAAGATAGAAACCGATTGAAAGATATTGAGATAGGAGTTGATTGATATTGACTTGATATGGAGATAATAGGTCTTGAATGACCAAAGATAATGTTCACTGTAGCAGCAAATGAACCTATGATTGCGAAAAAGTGTCAAAATGCCTGATTCTGAACCTTAGGATTGATAAGAAGTGAGTGACCCGTTCTAGACTCGATTGTCTTAGCAGAACTAGCAGGTATCACATCCGAATCCTTCAGTTGCCGAAGAACCAAGGAAAGAACACTATGATCCGATGGTTGCAAAAATTGATACAGTTTACAAGATTAAGAAAATATCAGATTGATATGGATCTTGATGAATCTGATATGCCCCAAGTGATGATAGATTTGCCCCGAGCGATGAGGACTTTTGATGAATCAGTGACTAGACGTGATTGTTATCTTGATCACTGATGAAAGATATTGATAGATTTGATCGATAGAATTTTGATTTACAAACTTTGAATTGATGTGCAATACCATGCCCCCTTCGGGATTAAAATTGAAATCTGACAAGAGAAGTCAGCGTTAAATGGTTTAGAAGCATGTTAATTGATCTGAGAAGTGGTTATTTACATCCGAGAACGCATTCTGCATCGTTGGAAGGTCCCAAAAGACCAAGTTTGACTAGGTTTGACCATGAGTTGACCATGGTTGACCAAGTTGAAATTTTGATAGTTTGATGTAAGATAATCAGTTAAGTTGAATACTAGATTTCTATGATGATTGAAGGTCGAATATGCAAGTAGTTAATAATATGAATGATCTCAGATTTGAATTTTGATCCCGAAAAAGGATTCTACTTGCTATTTCATTGGAGGAACCTTCGTGTGAGATTCAGCTCTTGTTAGACTTGAAGATGCGATTTGAAAAATCATTTAAGCATTGAAGTTCGTTTAATCATTGTGAGATCATGCAAACATGCAAAATGCAATGAGACATGCAAAATGAAATGCAACCTAAGACCTAGGACCTAGTCACTGATCATATGTCGATTTGTTATCATCATTGAACTTTTAGGTAACTGGATAAATCAATACAATGCCCACTAGCTACGAAACCATAGACATATGAATATTGATTTGTAACGCTCAAGAACCAATACAACATCCCCTGGCTATTGTAATACCCCAAAAATGGGCTATAAGTTCATTAACCTCCTACATCGACAAATTCGAACGAAATCGACATCAAAGTCCTAATCTAAGGCACATCTAAACATCATCGAATCATAATTGATTATCTTAAATTTTGCATCGGGGAATATTCCTAGTAATATTCCTAATTATCTTAATTATCTTTAATTTTATAATTATTTGGCAATAAATCACATTTATCCTAAAATTTGATTAATTGAATATTTTCATATTTAATTAATTAGATTTAATATTTGCCACTTAATTATGTAATTAAATTTAATTCTATCTATTATTAATTGTATTATTTAATTTTGACAATAAATCAAAATTCTTATCTTTAATTGATTAAATTCTTATTTAATTAATTAAAGCATGTTGTCATTATTTAATAATATAATTTTTAATAAAAGTTTGGTAAAATAGTTAATTAACCCATAAATTAATTATTTATTTTCAAAAATCAGTTGAGTTGAGGATAAATCACTTTATTTATTTATTTAATTCTTAATTATTATGCATATTCAAAAGAAACAGTTAAACTCCAAATCAGAAAATCAATGCAAGTTATTGACTTTTTAGAACTCAACATCCTTTTGGAGTTCAAAAAGCTGATCTAAACTCTAATTTGAGTTAAAAAGCTGTTTTTGCATGTTTTTGCATGATTTTGAGAATTAACTATCTTTTATGATCAGATAACTCAAAAATCAAGATGAGTTAATTTGAGTGATTTATGGCTTTTATTCATGCACCTCCAAAGCCCTGGATTTCTATAAATTAAGGCTTTAGCTCTTCACAAATCATCTCATATTTTGCACAATCACGCTGGAGAATTAGAGGCTGAGGAATCAACTTGCGAATTCAAAGCTTTGTGAGATCAATTTCAATTGCATAGTTTTTATATCTTAGCATAGAATTTCATAGTTTTCATATCATTGTTAGAATCTTCATTGTTAGATCATTTAGCATTCATTTCATATCAAGTTTTTCATATTAGCATAGATCCATATCAAGTTTTCATTCTTATTGCATAGAAAATATCAAAAATATAGATTAATTGCATTCAATTTCATATCCATCTTTTGCATTCAAATCCTTCATTTAGGTGTCGTCTAGGTCACTGATCTCGATTACAATCTGAGAACATTAATCTCGCACCTATTAGAAGGCAGTAAATCGCTTGGTTAGATAGCTTTCAATTTTGCACGATTTTGATTATCACTAACCTCTAATGTTTTACTGAGTGTTGTGTTTACAGATCAGGTACAATTTTCACACACACATTTCTGGCGCCCACCGTGGGGCAACCCACCTTTGCATGCTGGTTTTGATTTTTTTGGGAGCTAAAACCCCAAAGTTTTAAAGATTTAATTTTATCTCCCAAACGGCTTGGAATTTTGATCTAAAATTTTTTTTGCAGGTTGGTGACATGTCATGGAAGCTACAGTAAAAAATTTAAAATTTTTTGAGATGTTTTAAATTTTTAATAATTTTTTCTTGAAATTCCGGAAAAAATTAATATCTGACGCAAATCAGCATATTTTTCAAAAAATTTTATATTTTCGGAAAGCTCTTTAAATTCTACAGGGGGTCCATTCTTTGTGTTTTAAATTTGGATATGATATCATAGCTCAAATAGTCAATTTACAAAAAATGGTCTGTATTGATAAAATGGGTCTCTAGGGCACAAATGAAGAGATTTTTCTAAAATTTTTGCATTTTTGGAAAGCTCTCTATTTTTTAGCAGGGGTCTCTATTCTGAATTTCTATTTTTGTGGCCAAAATCATATCAAAAAAATTAGATCTTGTTGACTAGGTCAAATGCAAAAAAAAAAATAAAGTTTTGTGATGGGTATGCACTTATTTTTTTTTACATGGTTCAATGAATGATATGAGTTGTCATTTGGGTTGATTGCTGGTTATTATTACTGATAATAATTGATTTTTAGACCTAACCCTATGGTTTTCATAAGTTGAATATATTTTGCATATCTTGTTTGCTTGTTTGCTTGTTGGAGAGTTCGTCACTTGCTTGCATGGAAAAGCTCAACAAAAATTGTTAAAAATCAAGTAAAATCTACTAAGCGCGTTGCAAGGATCCCAGGTATTCTCCTTCATCTAATAATATTTTGATTTGGGACTTAAAATAAATCTCTTATGTGTCAAGCTTGTGTGCATCTTTTCATGCTTTTGATCTATTTCTACACACTTGCATAATTGATACTAGGTTGTGAACCCTTAAGGATTCATTAAGTAGTCTTAGAATACTTGTGATTGATCTTGATTGCTATCTTGGGTTATTGGACTCGCTAATCCGCCGGCCCCTCATTTTCGCCCCGTGGTTGCAATCTCAGCGCCATAAAGGGGAGGGGTCAACAGGACAGAAGCGTTAAATGTTCCACTTGGCAACCCTTTTGTGCTTTTAGGAACTCCCTTGTTTTCTAAGTTGTGGACTCATTTTTAGCTTGTGTGAGGTGTTAAGTGTTCCACCTTATGGAATCATCTCATATTCGCTTTAAACGTTAAGTGTTCCTCTTTCTACTTTTTGGATGCTTTTGGTAGATTTGCTTTCGGAACATACATCTGTGCTCACATAGTAATTAGGCCCTATGAACACTATTTGTGATTCTTGAGAGATTGGATTCCTAGCGAAATCCTTCTTGACGATAGAATCCTTGTAGGTAGGGAGGATACTTAGTGCGTTTCACATTCAACTTAGTTAGTGAGTCTTCTCTTATTGATCGACACATTCTCTCTCCGGAGAGGTTGATAGATCATGTGGGGTTGATATCACAAGCTTTGGTGAATCAAAATTGGTTAGTGCGTCTTCTCTTATTGATTGATACATTCTCTCCCCGGAGAGGTTGATAGATCACGTGGAGTTGATATCACAGACCTTGGTGGAACAAAACTTTGTCTTAGCGTGTCGGATTAATCTGCTTGCTTTGTTTGGGTTAAAAGTGAAGAGGTGTCAAAACCTTGAATCTGGAGCCAAGTCCCCTTGTGGTATACTATTGTGAGTCATCTTTAGAGAGGGTTAACCGTAGCGGACAATCCCTTCACAGGGCAAACTGCATTGACGGAACCTCAAGCGGTAATAGCCATTTTCGCCATGGTAGTGACAACCGCTATATAAATGTCCTTGTGGAAGAAATCTCCACGGGTATGGTTCATTGTTGGGTTGTCAGATCTCCCTAGCAGCTCTTGAAGATTAAGTTCTCGGACTGTGTCAAAACCCTGGTGCACCGGGATTGGAGTTCACCCCTTTGAATCATAAAAGTTGCAGAGTCAAACCATTACTAAAAACCCTAGAGAGGCCAATTTTTCACTTTCAGGTATATGTGCGTTATTGCAAAATTTTTTCAGAACATACACAATTAGTACTCTCAGGGATTAGCACAATTTGGTCACTTGATTGTTCATGCGCAAGGTTGCTTTTGCCCTTGTTCATTGTTTTCAGACGTGCTTGGAATCACTTGCTTGCTGTTCTGCGTGCTTATTTATCTACTTGGCTATTAAAAATGATCAAATCTGGTATAACCTTCAAAATCTAGACAGTACAATTTGCAAACAATCCAAAATTGAAAACCTTAAATTTTGCAAAAATTGACGTAAAGTTCTTTCTGGAGTCAAAAGTCGTACGAGTTTTGTCAAGTGTCATTTCAGTATTACCCAACTATCTTATGAGTTTAGCAACTATCATTTCATAGACTACCCACTGTCATATGAGTCTGCAGAGTGTCATTTGGAAAAATTTGAGAGAGTTGTCAAAAATTGTCAAATTGCAAGATATCCAATGTTTCCAGCCTAGTTCCAAAATCTATCAAAAATATCATTGTGTCAAGAACAGATCAGTAGCTATTGAGAATCCGTACACATGTCTCAAAGAATCAGTAAACAAGAGGAAGAAATTTTGATTGCCGCTATGATGAAGCAGCTGCAAGCTATGCAAGTCCAGCTTGACAAACTTGAGAAAGAGAAGGAATCTAAAAAGTTCTCCATGGAATCTTTATACTCTTTTCCATTTGATAAAGATTTGTACATGTCACCATGCCCCCGAAAAAAAATTGAGCAATATGATACCTCTTCCACAGAGAGTGACACATCTAGCTTTGAAGACTATGATGACTATGACAACAGACAATGTAATGATACCTATGACACCTCTGTTCCTAAGAGTCCTCCTCATCGTTCATTCTTACTTACTACAAATGGGCCATCACATAGGATAGATCAGGAGAGTGATCCATATGATTCTGATTATCAAAGAGACTTTGATGATTTCTATGCACAATACCCAGATGATCCATCTGTTTCACTTGAGGAAGAGAAAGTTTACCACGCTGATTATAAACATGCATACTATAAGGATCTCTCCTCTAAGAACTCTCAGGCTGAAAATAAAGATTACACTCTCAAGCAAGATCATGTTAATGTTGGACCTTTGTCTTGTGATGGTTCCCTTCCATTCCCTACTTTCTCCAATACCCATACATTTCTTAAAGCTTCTGAGTCTTTCAAATCTTTCACAGAACCTTCATCTGACACAAGCTCTAATATTTTTCATGTGGTTCCCTATAGTTATCCTCCAGGGCTACCTCTTAAAGAAACTCAAGCTAACCTTCACTTGGCTGCAAATACTTTCAATAATGATAAATCTAAAGAGCCTAAGCCTTCATATGCTATAATCCCTACTTCAGCTAGTCCTCCACCATCTCTTCCAAAGTCATCCATACAATCCCAACATGCTTCCTTGTCTTTAGAAGTGGCTCCATGTCAAGAGGACTCTAAAAATGATAAAGAAAAGAACATAAAGAAAGATCAAGATCAAGAACCCTCCATGTCATCCACTCCTTTTCCCAATGTCTCTTATCTGCCTCAGGGTTCTTTTGATCCTGTACCCCCTTTTTCATGCATTCCACCATGTCTTAAGTCTTCACCTAAGCGAGATCAAGCTACTACTTACACTGTTGAGCTTATTGACAATCAAAATAACCTTACTACACTTGCACTTTCCAAAGATGATACTTCCATTAAGGTTGGTAAAAATGGTGTTCCTTCCAATGTCAAGCCTATTGAAAATCAAAAGAAAAATTATGCACTTGTGCTATCCAAAAATCCTTGTCAAGATCAAAGTCTTCCATCTTCTTGTTCTACCACTCCATGTTCGCTTTCACTTTCTACTCTTCCTAAGTCTTTGCAAGCTTTGAACGATCCTATCAAAGAAAATGCTCTTATTCAAGATGCCCAGGATCCTATTGAAAATTCTAATGCTCACTCTAAAGATGCTGATATCCTTGGTTGTCATATAGATGCTGATGAACTTATTGATTATCCTTTTGCATCTTCCACTTCCATCCTTGGACCTCTTCCACCACTACAAAGATCTTCACGCCTTCCTTCCATCTTGGGTCCTTATGTCCCTTCACTTTCCCCTCCTAGCTCTCCTGATTTGCCATCCATCTTGGGTCCTTACATACCTCCATCTCCCATCTTTCCTCAAGATCAACATAGATGCATACCCTTGAATCTTTTTCATCCACCCACCCATCTAAACCAGTCATATCCTCCCTTTTCCACAAGTCCCAAGTCCTTTGGAAGTAACTTGAATGTTCAATACAAGAAAAAGAAGCAATACAAGAATCCATCAAAAAAAGATCACCATGTCTCCTCTAATAGACATGGAAGCATAAAGTCAAAAGAGATATCTAAGAAAAAAACTACAAGACAAGTATGGGTTCCAAAATCCATCATTCAAGATATTCTCTCTAGATCATCAAAAGGAAATAAAAATCCTAAGGCTATATGGATTCCAAAGTCTCTCTTGAAAGAGTCTGGTGTTGAGCAAAAAGTGAAGTTGACATTCAAGCTTCCAAAGGCTTCCACTTCATCTCCCTCCAAAAATAGTCTTCCATTCCATGTGCCTAAACCACAACCTCTGCTATCCATTCACCATATTCCTTCACGTATTCCTTCATTCATGATTCCTCCATTATCTCACCACCCTTCAAGGTATGTGTTGATGTTGAATTTGCCTTCCTTTCCATCTACCCTTTCACAATCCTTCCATGCATTATCCTTCTACCTTCTATCATTTTTTCTCATTTGCCTATTTCTCCTATCTTCCAACCTCACTCGCTTTACATAAAACTTTATCCTCCATTTTTTGCTTCCATCTCCCTTTCCCTATCAGCATCTTTGAGCATATCATTTTGAATCCTTGGCATATCATGGTTTATCCTTTCAAGGAGCATTATCTAAAAGCTTGCCTTCTTCTAAAAAAAAAATTAAAAAAATTTGAAAATGTGCCTTGGTGAAAACTTGGAAACAGGCGCCTTGGTAGCAAAAGTAAAGAGAAATAAATTCATCCTATGGTGAAAACCACTTCCTTGTGGCACCTTGGATAAGTACCATGATGAAAAACTGGCAATCAGGCATCATGCGTAGTTCTTCTACATATTTCATCCATTCCATCTTCTCTCTTTGATCTTGACAATGTTGATCTACACACGAACATTTGGCTATCTTGTGAGCTATCTTATGATGATCTTGCTTTCATTCCCTTCCTGTTTAGCCTTCATATCCATCTTCCTCCATTCATTTTCACCTATCACTATCCTTTTCCCCTTTGGTCTTGATCTAAAAAAAAAAAAAAGAAAGAGTAAAACACAGTGCTATGAAGCCTCTTGACATGTCTACTCCTTTGGACTGCATCCTTTCCTACTTTGGCATTATGCTTTTGTGACTTATCTTATACTAGCCTTTCCCTACTTGTCCAAATATGCTTTACATGACAATTTTTCCCTAGCTTGGGTATTCTTGAGGAGTTTGCCCTTGAGGATTTCTTCCCTTCATTATCCTTTATTCTCTTGTCTTCCATCTCTTCCACCGGCTTGTCAATCCCTCTTGTTCTCCACCTTGCTAGACATTGGGACCGCACGATATGATCTTGCTTGGGAGTTTGCAAATGGAAAAAGATGCTATCAAGTATACCAAATATCAGAACAATTATCAGAACAAGCATCAGAACCAGTATCAGAACAATTATCAGAATCAGTATCAGAATCAATATTAGAACTAGTATCAGAATAATTATCAGCATCATTATCAGAATCAGTATCAGAATCAGTATCAGAACTAGTATCAGAACAATTATCATAATTAGTATCAGAATCAGTATCAGAACCAGTATCAGAACCAGTATCAGAATAATTATCAGAACCAGCATTAGAACCAGTATCAGAACAATTATCAGAATCAGTATCAGAACTAGTATCAGAACCAGTATCAGAACAAGTATCAGAATGGGCCTACAAAACAAGTATCAGAACACCTATTGGGGCTACACCTTTTGCTTTCATTTATGGGTCTAAAGCGGTACTGCCTATTGAGGTTGAAATCCCATCACTCAGGATCAGAATGCATGGACTTGTCACTGATGAAGACTACAGAGTGTCGAGGTTACAAGAACTTGAACTACTAGATGAGTGCAGACAAGCAGCGTATGATCCTCTCAGAGTGTATCAGAAAAGAATGTCTAGAGGCTACAACAAGAAAGTCAGACATAGAGAATTTTAGGTTGGCGATCTAGTGTTGAGAGAAAATCTTAAAAATCAATCACATCGAGAACGCAAGGGGAAGTTCAAACCCAATTGGTTGGGTCCCTTTGTTATCACTGCTACTTTTGGCTCTGGTGCCTATCAACTCTCAACCACTGAAGGAGAACAGCTCCGAGAACCAATCAACGTTCTCCATCTGAAGAAATTCTATGCCTAAGGCATTCAGTGCTTGGTAAATGTCCTGAAAAAAATCTTAAAAATCGGAAAAAGTCCTGAAAAAATGAACATCTTGGTGAAAACCTAGCAATAGGCGCCTTGATGATTCACAAAAAAATAAAAAAATATCAAAAGTACAAAAAAATTGAAAAATATCAAAAGTACAAAAAAATTGAAAAAATGAAAAATACAAAAAAAAGAAAAAAAGAAAAAAAGAAAAAAAAAGTGCCTTGGTGAAAACTTGGAAACAGGCACCTCGGTAGCAAAAATAGAATCTCTACCAAGATGGTGAAAACTCGGCAAACGGGCACCACTTGTTCCAAAATGCTCCATCTATCAGCACAATCTTGGTCTTTCCCAGCTTTCAGTCTTGCTTTAGTTCGTACATATCTCCCGGTTTGTTCCTGCATTTCCAGTTTTCAATAAGTCGGCCTGTACACCAACCAGCTCAAGCATTTGCATCCTATCAATGTTCAAACTTGGGGGCAATCAATGTCATATCCTATGGTCTCCCATGTATCTTAGACGTGTCATATCCACTCAGAGTCCTTTGAAGCTTCAAGTTAAGTCAGTCAGTCAGTCTTATCTCCAGAAAGGATTTTGCATCTACAACAATCAAACATCAAACTCAAACTGAAAACAATCTGTGCTTTTCATGCTTTTATCTCCTTGTATCCTTACTGATTCGCATTGAGATTTTTGCATATTGTGTCCCTTCGAGCTCTTCAATGATGTCCTTTATAGGATTTAGAGAGTGATGACTGGGGGCATAATCTTTTCTTTGTCTTCTGCTTGTATGTGAAAATCTAACATCTTTGGAACTTCTGGATTGAAATGGTGTCCGACTGTAAGAGCCTCTATCTCGAATTGGATGGCCATGCGTACCTCGACCATTGATACCCAAACAATTCAAGGAAGTTTGATCTAACTATTGTCTTTTTGAGTAAGTTCTTTCTCCTACTGTGGAATGCAATCTTGCCTAAGGATGTGAACGATAAAGGGTCACTACGGGTAATTCACATTGGATTTAGAATGATCTCTTGACTGTTTGATGTGTTTGTAACGCAAGGCGTACTCAGGTCATCACAACGTTTATGTTTTGATGCTTGTACAAATTGCTATATCAAAATGGACATGATATTCAGGTCATCCTGGCATTTGTGCCTTGATGCTTATATTTAATCCAACATTTTGAAAATAAAGTCAATATTCATATATCCATGGTTGTTGTCCAGTGGGTGTTGTATTGATTCTTGCGCATACAAATCGATATTCATATGTCTATGGTTTCATGGCTAGTGGGCATTGTATTGATTTATCCAGTTACCTAAAAGTTCAATGATGATAACAAATCGACATATGATCAGTGACTAGGTCCTAGGTCTTAGGTTGCATTTCATATTGCATGCTTCTTTGCATTTTTCATCTTTGCATGATCTCACAATGATTAAATGAACTTCAATGCTTAAATGATTCTTCAAATCACATCTTCCAGTCTAACAAGAGCTGAATCTCACACGAAGGTTCCTCCAATAAAATAGCAAGTAGAATCCTTTTTCGGGATCAAAATTCAAATCTGAGATCATTCATATTATTAACTACTTGCATAATCAACATTCAATCATCACAGAAATCTAGTATTCAACTTAACTGATTATCTAACATCAAACTATCAAAATTTGAACTTGGTCAACCATGGTCAACTCATGGTCAAACCTAGTCAAACTTGGTCTTTTGGGACCTTCCAACGATGCAGAATGCTTTCTCGGATGTAAATAACCACTTCTCAAATCAATTAACATGCTTCTAAACTATCAACGCTGACTTTTCTTGTCAGATTTCAATTTTAATCCTGAAGGGGGCATGGTATTGCACATCATTCAAAGTCTGTAAATCAAATTCTATCGATCAAGTCTATCAATATCTTTCATCAGTGATCAAGACAAACAATCACGTCTAGTCACTGATTCATCAAAAGTCCTCATCGCTCGGGGCAAATCTATCATCACTTGGGGCATATCAGATTCATCGATCCATATCAATCTGGTATTCTCCTAATCTTGTAAACTGTATTAGTTTTTGCAACCATCAGATCATAGTGTTCTTTCCTTGGTTCTTCGGCAACTAAAGGATTCAGATGTGATACCTGCTAGTTCTGCTAAGACAATCGAGTCTAGAACGGGTCACTCACTTCTTATCAATCCTAAGGTTCAGAATCAGGCATTTTGACACTTTTTCACAATCATAGGTTCATTTGCTGCTACAGTGAACATTATCTTTGGTCATTCAAGACTTATTATCTCCATCTCAATTCAATATCAATCAGCTTCTATCTCATATCAATTATCAATCTCAAACATCAGTTTCATATCTCTATCAAACACAGACTATCTTTGAACCACTGCGCTTCGCACAGTAATTCAAAGAGGGGCAAAATGTAATACCCCAAAAATGGGCTATAAGTTCATTAACCTCCTACATCGACAAATTCGAACGAAATCGACATCAAAGTCCTAATCTAAGGCACATCTAAACATCATCGAATCATAATTGATTATCTTAAATTTTGCATCGGGGAATATTCCTAGTAATATTCCTAATTATCTTAATTATCTTTAATTTTATAATTATTTGGCAATAAATCACATTTATCCTAAAATTTGATTAATTGAATATTTTCATATTTAATTAATTAGATTTAATATTTGCCACTTAATTATGTAATTAAATTTAATTCTATCTATTATTAATTGTATTATTTAATTTTGACAATAAATCAAAATTCTTATCTTTAATTGATTAAATTCTTATTTAATTAATTAAAGCATGTTGTCATTATTTAATAATATAATTTTTAATAAAAGTTTGGTAAAATAGTTAATTAACCCATAAATTAATTATTTATTTTCAAAAATCAGTTGAGTTGAGGATAAATCACTTTATTTATTTATTTAATTCTTAATTATTATGCATATTCAAAAGAAACAGTTAAACTCCAAATCAGAAAATCAATGCAAGTTATTGACTTTTTGGAACTCAACATCCTTTTGGAGTTCAAAAAGCTGATCTAAACTCTAATTTGAGTTAAAAAGCTGTTTTTGCATGTTTTTGCATGATTTTGAGAATTAACTATCTTTTATGATCAGATAACTCAAAAATCAAGATGAGTTAATTTGAGTGATTTATGGCTTTTATTCATGCACCTCCAAAGCCCTGGATTTCTATAAATTAAGGCTTTAGCTCTTCACAAATCATCTCATATTTTGCACAATCACGCTGGAGAATTAGAGGCTGAGGAATCAACTTGCGAATTCAAAGCTTTGTGAGATCAATTTCAATTGCATAGTTTTTATATCTTAGCATAGAATTTCATAGTTTTCATATCATTGTTAGAATCTTCATTGTTAGATCATTTAGCATTCATTTCATATCAAGTTTTTCATATTAGCATAGATCCATATCAAGTTTTCATTCTTATTGCATAGAAAATATCAAAAATATAGATTAATTGCATTCAATTTCATATCCATCTTTTGCATTCAAATCCTTCATTTAGGTGTCGTCTAGGTCACTGATCTCGATTACAATCTGAGAACATTAATCTCGCACCTATTAGAAGGCAGTAAATCGCTTGGTTAGATAGCTTTCAATTTTGCACGATTTTGATTATCACTAACCTCTAATGTTTTACTGAGTGTTGTGTTTACAGATCAGGTACAATTTTCACACACACAGCTATACAACCATGGACATATGAATATTGATTTGTTTTCGGAATGTTGGATTAGATATAAGCACCAAGGCACAAGTGCCAGGATGACCTGAATATCATGTCCATTTTGATATAGCAATTTGTACAAGCATCAAAACATAAACGTTGTGATGACCTGAGTACGCCTTGCGTTACAAACACATCAAACAGTCAAGAGATCATTCTAAATCCAATGTGAATTACCCGTAGTGACCCTTTATCGTTCACATCCTTAGGCAAGATTGCGTTCCACAGTAGGAGAAAGAACTTACTCAAAAAGATAATAGTTAGATCAAACTTTCTTGAATTTTTTTTTTGGGTATCAATGGTTGAGGTACGCATGGCCATCCAATTCGAGATAGAGGCTCTTACAGTTGGACACCATTTCAATCCAGAAGTTCCAAAGATGTTAGATTTTCACATACAAGCAGAAGATCAAGAAAAGATTATGCCCCCAGTCATCACTCTCTAAATCCTATAAAGGACATCATCGAAGAGCTCGAAGGGACACAATATGCAAAAATCTCAATGTGAATCAGTAAGCCTACAAGGAGATAAAAGCATAAAAAGCACAGATTGTTTTCAGTTGAGTTTTGATGTTTGATTGTTGTTGAGGCAAAATCCTTTCTGGAGACGAGACTGACTGACTGACTCAACTTGAAGCTTCAAAGGACTCTGAGTGGATATGACACGTCTAAGATACATGGGAGACCATAGGATATGACATTGATTGCCCTCAAGTGTGAACATTGATAGGATGCAAACGCTTGAGCTGGTTGGTGTATAGGCCGACTTATTGAAAACTGGAAATGCAAAAACAAACCGGGAGATATGTACAAACTAAAGCAAGACTGAAAGCTGGGAAAGACCAAGATTGTGCTGATAGATGGAGCATTTTGGAACAAGTGGTGCCTGTTTGCCAAGTTTTCACCATCTTGGTAGAGATTCTATTTTTGCTACCAAGGCACCTGTTTCCAGGTTTTCACCAAGGCACTTTTTTTTTCTTTTTCATTTTTTTTTTGTATTTTTTCATTTTTTCAATTTTTTTGTACTTTTGATTTTTTCAATTTTTTTGAATTTTTGATATTTTTTGATTTTTTTGTGAATCATCAAGGCGCCTATTGCTAGGTTTTCACCAAGATGTTCATTTTTTCAGGACTTTTTCCAATTTTTAAGATTTTTTTCAGGACATTTACCAAGCACTGAATGCCTTAGGCATAGAATTTCTTCAGATGGAGAACGTTGATTGGTTCTCGGAGCTGTTCTCCTTCAGTCATTGAGAGTTGATAGGCACCAGAGCCAAAAGTAGCAGTGATAACAAAGGGACCTAACCAATTGGGTTCGAACTTCCCCTTGCGTTCTCGATGGGATTGATTTTTAGGATTTTCTCTCAACACTAGATCACCAACCTGAAATTCTCTATGTCTGACTTTCTTGTTGTAGCCTCTAGACATTCTTTTCTGATATACTCTGAGATGATCATACGCTACTTGCCTGCGTTCATCTAGTAATTCAAGTTCTTGTAACCTAGACACTCTGTAGTCTTCATCAGTGACAAGTCCATGCATTCTGATTCTGAGTGATGGGATTTCAACCTCAATAGGCAGTACCGCTTAAGACCCATAAACTAAAGTAAAAGGTGTAGCCCCTGTAGGCATTCTGATACTTGTTCAGATACTTGTTCTGATACTCATTCTGATACTTGTTCTGATACTCATTCTGATACTGATTCTGATATTGATTCTGATAATTGTTCTGATACTGGTTCTAATATTGATTCAGATACTGATTCTGATACTAATTCTGATAATTGTTCTGATACTGGTTCTGATACTGATTCTGATACTGATTCTGATAATTGATTCTGATAATTGTTCTGATAATTGTTCTGATACTGGTTCTGATACTGATTCTGATACTGATTCTGATAATTGTTCTGATACTTGGTATACTTGATAGCATCTTTTTCCATTTGCAAACTCCCAAGCAAGATCATATTGTGCAGTCCCAATGTCTAGCAAGGTGGAGAACAAGAGGGATTAGCAAGCTAGTGGAAGAGATGGAAGATAAGAGAATGAAGGAAAATGAAGGGAAGAAATTCTCAAGGGGAAACTCCTCAAGAATACCCAAGCTAGGGAAAAAATTGTCATGTAAAGCGCATTTGGACAAGCAATAAAAGACCAGCATAGGATATAAGTTACAAAAGTGTACTGCCAAAGAAGGACAGGATGTAGTCCAAAGGAGTAGACATGTCAAGAGGCTTAATAGCACTGTGTTTTACTCTTTCTTTCTTAGATCAAGACCAAAGGGGAAAAGGATAGCGACAGGTGAAAATGAATGGAGGAAGATGGATATGAAGGCTAAACATGGAAGGAATGAAAGCAAGATCACCGTAAGATAGCTCACAAAATAGCCAAATATTCATGTATAAATCAACATTGTCAAGATCAAAGAGAGAAGATGGAATGGATGAAATATGTAGAAGAACTACGCATAATGCCTGATTTCCAGGTTTTCATCATGGTACTTATCCAAGGTGCCACAAGGAAGTGGTTTTCACCATAGGATGAATTTATTTCTCTTTACTTTTTCTACCAAGGCACCTGTTTCCAAGTTTTCACCAAGGCACATTTTCAATTTTATTTTATTTTTCATTTCTTTTTTGGAAGAAGGCAAGCTTTTTAGATAATGCTCCTTGAAAGGATAAACCATGATATGCCAAAGATTCAAAATGATATGCTCAAAGATGCTGATAGGGAAAGGGAGATGGAAGAGAAAAATGGAGGATAAGGTTTTATGTAAAGCGAGTGAGGTTGGAAGATAGGAGGAATAGGAAAATGAGGAAAAATGATAGAAGGTAAAAGGATAATGCATGGAAGGATTGTAAAAGGGTAGGTGGAAAGGAAGGCAAGATCAACGTCAACACATACCTTGAAGGGTGGTGAGAGGATGGAGGAATCTTGAATGAAGGAATACGTGAAGGAATATGGTGAATGGATAGCAGAGGTTGTGGTTTAGGCACATGGAATGGAAGAATATTTTTGGAAGGAGATGTAGTGGAAGCCTTTGAAAGCTTGAATGTCAATTTCACTTTTTTCTCAACACCAGACTCTTTCAAGAGAGACTTTGGAATCCATATAGCCGTAGGCTTTTTATTTCTTTTTGATGATCTAGAGAGAATATCTTCAATGATGGATTTTGGAACCCACACTTGTCTTGTAGTTTTTTTCTTAGATATCTCTTTTGACTTTATGTTTCCATGTCTATTAAAGGAGACATGGTGATCTTCTTTTTTTGATGGATTCTTGCATTGCTTCTTTTTCTTGTATTGAACATTCAAGTTACTTCCAAAAGATTTGAGATTTGTGGAAGAGGGAGGATATGACTGGTTTAGATGGGTGGGTGGATGAAAAGGATTCAAGGGTATGCATCTATGTTGATCTTGAGGAAAGATGGGAGATGGAGGGATGTAAGGACCCAATATGGATAGTGAATTAGGAGAGTTAGGAGGGGAAAGTGAAGGGACATAAGGACCCAAGATGGAAGGAAGGCGTGAAGATCTTTGTAGTGGTGGAAGAGGTCCAAGGATGGAAGTGGAAGACGCAAAAGGATAATCAATAAGTTCATCAGCATCTATATGACAACCAAGGATATCAGCATCTATATGACAACCAAGGATATCAGCATCTTTAGAGTGAGCATTAGGATCTTCAATAGAATCATGGACATCTTGAATAAGAGCATTTTCTTTGATAGGATCATTCAAAGCTTGCGAAGACTTAGGAAGAGTAGAAAGTGGAAGTGAACATGGAGTGGTAGAACAAGAAGATGGAAGACTTTGATCTTGACAAGGATCTTTGGATAGCACAAGTGCATAATTTTTCTTTTGATTTTCAATAGGCTTAACATTGGAAGTAATAGTGCTATCATCAATAAGCTCAACAGTGTAAGTAGTAGCTTGATCTTGCTTAGGAGAACCATGAAACAGATAAGAGACATCATGAAAAGGCTTGGATGACATGGAGGGTTCTTGATCTTGATCTTTCTTTATGTTCTTTTCTTCATTATTTTTAGAGTCCTCTTGACATGGAGCCACTTTTAAGGACAAAGAAGCATGTTGGGATTGTATGGATGATTTTGGAAGAGATGGTGAAGGACTAGCTGAAGTAGGGATTATAGCATATGAAGGCTTAGGCTCTTTAGATTTATCATTATTGAAAGTCTTTGCAGCCAAGTGAAGGTTAGCTTGAGTTTCTTTAAGAGGTAGCCCTGGAGGATAACTATAGGGAACCACATGAAAAGTATCAGGGCTTGTGTCAGATGAAGGTTCTGTGAAAGATGTGAAAGACTCAGAAGCTTTAGGAAATGTACGAGTATTGGAGGAAGTAGGGGATGGAAGGGAACCATCACAAGACAAAGGTCCAACATTAACATGATCTTGCTTGAGAGTGTAATCTTTATTTTCAGCCTGAGAGTTCTTAGAGGAGAGATCCTTATAGTATGCATGTTTATAATCAGCGTGGTAAACTTTCTCTTCCTCAAGTGAAACAGATGGATCATCTGGGTATTGTGCATAGAAATCATCAAAGTCTCTTTGATAATCAGAATCATATGGATCACTCTCCTGATCTATCCAATGTGATGGCCCATTTGTAGTAAGCAGGAATGAACGATGAGGAGGACTCTTAGGAACAGAGGTGTCATAGGTATCATTACATTGTCTGTTGTCATAGTCATCATAGTCTCCAAAGCTAGATGTGTCACTCTCCGTGGAAGAGGTATCATATTGCTCAATTTTTTTTCGGGGGCATGGTGACATGTACAAGTCTTTATCAAATGGAAAAGAGTATAAAGATTCCATGGAGAACTTTTTAGATTCCTTCTCTTTCTCAAGTTTGTCAAGCTGGACTTGCATAGCATGTATCTGTTTCATTATAGCGGCGATCAGAATTTCTTCCTCATGTGTACTGATTCTTTGAGACATGTGTACTAATTCTCAATAGCTACTGATCTGTTCTTGACACAATGATATTTTTGACAGATTCTGGAACTAGGCTGGAAACATTGGATATCTTGCAATTTGACAATTTCTGACAACTCTCTCAAATTTTTCCAAACGACACTCTGCAGACTCGTACGACACTGGGTAGTCTATGAAACGACAGTTGCTAAACTCATACGACAATTGGGTAATACTGAAACGACACTTGACAAAACTCGTACGACTTTTGACTTCCTGAAATGACTTTTGACTCCAGAAAGAACTTTACGTCAATTTTTGCAAAATTTAAGGTTTTCAGTTTTGGATTGTTTGCAAATTGTACTATCCAAATTTTGAAGGTTATACCAGATTTGATCATTTTTAATAGCCAAGTAGATAAATAAGCACGCAGAACAACAAGCAAGTGATTCCAAGCACGTCTGAAAATAATGAACAAGGGCAAAAGCAACCTTGCACATGAACAATCAAGTGACCAAATTGTGCTAATCCCTGAGAGTACTAATTGTGTATGTTCTGAAAAGTTTTGCAATAACGCACATATACCTGAAAGTGAAAAATTGGCCTCTCTAGGGTTTTTAGTAATGGTTTGACTCTGCAACTTTTATGATTCAAAGGGGTGAACTCCAATCCCGGCGCACCAAGGTTTTGACACAGTCCGAGAACTTAATCTTCAAGAGCTGCTAGGGAGATCTGACAACCCAACAATGAACCATACCCGTGGAGATTTCTTCCACAAGGACATTTATATAGCGGCTGTCACTACCATGGCAAAAATGGCTATTACCGCTTGAGGTTCCGTCAACACAGTTTGCCCTGTGAAGGGATTGTCTGCTACGGTTAACCCTCTCTAAAGATGACTCACAATAGTATACCACAAGGGGACTTGGCTCTAGATTCAAGGTTTTGACACCTCTTCACTTTTAACCTAAACAAAGCAAGCAGATTAATCCGACACGCTAAGACAAAGTTTTGTTCCACCAAGGTCTGTGATATCAACTCCACGTGATCTATCAATCTCTCCGGGGAGAGAATGTATCAATCAATAAGAGAAGATGCACTAACCAATTTTGATTCACCAAAGCTCGTGATATCAACCCCACGTGATCTATCAACCTCTCCGGAGAGAGAATGTGTCGATCAATAAGAGAAGATGCACTAACCAAGCTGAATGTGAAACGCACTAAGTATCCTCCCTACCTACAAGGATTCTGTCGTCAAGAAGGATTTCGCTGGGAATCCAATCTTTCAAGAATCACGAATAGTGTTCATAGGGCCTAATTACTATGTGAGCACAGATATATGTTCCGAAAGTAAATCTACCAAAAGCATTCAAAAAGTAGAAAGAGGAACACTTAACGCTTAAAGCAAATATGAGATGAGTCCACAAGGTGGAACACTTAACACCTCACACAAGCTAAAAACGAGTCCCCAACTTAGAAAACAAGTGAGTTCCTAAAAGCACAAAAGGGTTGCCAAGTGGAACATTTAACGCTTCTGTCCTGTTGACCCCTCCCCTTTATGGCGCTGAGATTGCAACCACGGGGCGGAAATGAGGGGCCGGCGGATTAGCGAGTCCAATAACCCAAGATAGCAATCAAGATCAATCACAAGTATTCTAAGACTACTTAATGAATCCTTAAGGGTTCACAACCTAGTATCAATTATGCAAGTGTGTAGAAATAGATCAAAAGCATGAAAAGATGCACACAAGCTTGACACATAAGAGATTTATTTTAAGTCCCAAATCAAAATATTATTAGATGAAGGAGAATACCTGGGATCCTTGCAATGCGCTTAGTAGATTTTACTTGATTTTTAGCAATTTTTGTTGAGCTTTTCCATGCAAGCAAGTGACGAACTCTCCAACAAGCAAACAAGCAAACAAGCAAACAAGATATGCAAAATATATTCAACTTATGAAAACCATAGGGTTAGGTCTAAAAATCAATTATTATCAGTAATAATAACCAGCAATCAACCCAAATGACAACTCATATCATTCATTGAACCATGTAAAAAAAATAAGTGCATACCCATCACAAAACTTTATTTTTTTTTGCTGCATTTGACCTAGTCAACAAGATCTAATTTTTTTTGATATGATTTTGGCCACAAAAATAGAAATTCAGAATAGAGACCCCTGCTAAAAAACAGAGAGCTTTCCAAAAATGCAAAAATTTTAGAAAAACCTCTTCATTTGTGCCCTAGAGACCCATTTTATCAATACAGACCAGTTTTTGTAAATTGACTATTTGAGCTATGATATCATGTCCAAATTTAAAACACAAAGAATGGACCCCCTATAGAATTTAAAGAGATTTCCGAAAATATAAAATTTTTTGAAAAATATGCTGATTTGCGTCAGATATTAATTTTTTCCGTAATTTCAAGAAAAAATTATTAAAAATTCAAATAATCTCAGAAAATTCTAAATTTTTTACTGTAGCTTCCATGACATGTCACCAACCTGCAAAAAAAAATTTCAAATCAAAATTCCAAGCCGTTTGGGAGATAAAATTAAATCTTTGAAACTTTGGGGTTTTAGCTCCAAAAAAATCAAAACCAGCATGCAAAGGTGGGTTGCCCCACGGTGGGCGCCAAAAATGTGTGTGTGAAAATTATACCTGATCTGTAGACACAACACTCAGTAAAACATTAGAGGTTAGCTATAATCAAAATCATGCAAAATTGAAAGCTATCTAACCAAGCGATTTACTGCCTTCTAATAGGTGCGAGATTAATGTTCTCAGATTGTAATCAAGATCAGTGACCTAGACGACACCTAAATGAAGGATTTGAATGCAAAAGATGGATATGGAATAAATGCAATTAAGCTATTTTTTGGATTTTTCTATGCAATAATAATTGTAAAAACTGATATGAAATCTATGCTAAATGAAATTGATATGCTATGAATGCTATTGAAAATTGATATGCTATGAATCTAACAATGATATGTAATATGAATGCAAAAAAAATAAGATTGATCTCACAAAGCTTTGAATTCGCAAGTTGATTCCTCAGTCTCCAATTCTCCAGCGTGATTGTGCAAAATATGAGATGATTTGTGAAGAGCTGAAGCTTTAATTTATAGAAATCCAGGGCTTTGGAGGCGCATGAATAAAAGCCATAAATCACTCAAATTAACTCATCTTGATTTTTGAGTTATCTGATCATAAAAGATAGTTAATTCTCAAAATCATGCAAAAACATGCAAAAACAGCTTTTTAACTCAAATTAGAGTTTAGATCAGCTTTTTGAACTCCAAAAGGATGTTGAGTTCCAAAAAGTCAATAACTTGCATTGATTTTCTGATTTGGAGTTTAACTGTTTCTTTTGAATATGCATAATAATTAAGAATTAAATAAATAAATAAAGTGATTTATCCTCAACTCAACTGATTTTTGAAAATAAATAATTAATTTATGGGTTAATTAACTATTTATTCAAACTTTTATTAAAAATTATATTATTAAATAATGACAACATGCTTTAATTAATTAAATAAGAATTTAATCAATTAAAGATAGGAATTTTGATTTATTGTCAAAATTAAATAATACAATTAATAATAGATAGAATTAAATTTAATTACATAATTAAGTGGCAAATATTAAATCTAATTAATTAAATATGAAAATATTCAATTAATCAAATTTTAGGATAAATGTGATTTATTGCCAAATAATTATAAAATTAAAGATAATTAAGATAATTAGGAATATTACTAGGAATATTCTCCGATGCAAAATTTAAGATAATCAATTAGATTTGATGATGTTTAGATGTGCCTTAGATTAGGACTTTGATGTCGATTTCATATGATTTGATGATATAGGAGGTTAATGAACTTATAGCCCATTTTTGGGGTATTACAGTATGCACAAGAATCAATACAACACCCACTGGTCAACAACCATGGATATATGAATATTGATTTTATTTTTAGAATGTCGGATTAGATATAAGCACCAAGGCACAAGCGCTAGGATGACCTGAATATCATGTCCATTTTGATATAGCAATTTGTAGAAGCATCAATTTCATGAATGTCATGATGACCTGAATACGCCTTGCATGACAAACATATCAAATAGCCAAGAGATCATTCTAAATCCAATGTGAATTACCCATAGTGACCCTTTGTCGTTCACATCCTTAGGTAAGATCGCATTCACAATAGGAGAAAGAACTCACTCAAAAGATAATAGTTAGATCAAACTTCCTTGAATTTTTTGGGTATCAATGGTCGAGGTACGTATGGCCATCCAATTTGAGATAGAGGCTCTTACAGTTGGACACCATTTCAATCCAAAATTTCCAAAGACGTTAGATTTTCACATACAAGCAAAAAACAAAGAAAAGATTATGCCCCTAGTCATTACTCTCTAAATCCTATAAAGGACATCATCGAAGAGCTCGAAGGGACACAATATGCAAAAATCTCAATGCGAATCAGTAAGCATACAAGGAGATAAAAGCATAAAAAGAAGCATAGATTGTTTTCAGTTTGATGTTTGATGTTGATTGCATTGTTGTAGATGCAAAATCCTTTCTGGAGACAAGACAAACTTGATTGACTCAAATGAAGCTTCAAAGGACTCTGACTGGATATGATACGTCTAAGATACACTAGAGACCATAGGATATGACATTGATTGCCCCCAAGTTTGAACATTGATAGGATACAGACGCTTGAGTTGTTTGGTGGATAGACCAACTTATTGAAAACTGGAAATGCAAAAACAAATTGGGAGATATGTAGAAACTAAAGCAAGACTAAAAGCTGGGAAAGATCAAGATTGCACTGATAGATGGAGCATTTTTTGAAACAAGTGGCACTCGTTTGCCAGGTTTTCACCATCTTGGTAGAGATTCTATTTTTGCTACCAAGGCGCCTGTTTCCAAGTTTTCACCAAGGCACTTTTTTTCTTTTTCTCATTTTTTTTTTGTATTTTTCATTTTTTCAATTTTTTTGTACTTTTGATATTTTTTGATTTTTTGTTGTGAATCATTAAGGTGCCTATTGCTAGGTTTTCACCAAGATGTTCATTTTTTTAGGATATTTTCCAATTTTAAAGATTTTTTAGGACATTTTACCATAGACTGAATGCCTTAGGTGTAGAATTTCTTCAGATGGAGAACATTGATTGGTTCTTAGAGCTGTTCTCCTTTAGTCATTGAGAGTTGATAGGCACCAAAACCAAAACTAGTAGTGATGACAAAGGGACCTAGCCAGTTGGGTTTAAACTTCCCCTTGCATTCTCGATGGGATTGATTTTTAGGATTTTCTCTCAAGACTAGATTGCCAACCTGAAATTCTCTGTGTCTGACTTTCTTGTTGTAGCCTCTAGACATTCTCTTCTGATATACTCTGAGATGATCATATGCTACTTGTCTACACTCATCTAGTAGTTCCAATTCTTGTAACCTAGACACTCTGTAGTCATCATCAGTTACTAGACCATGCATTCTAATTTTGAGTGATGGGATTTCAACCTCAATAGGCAGTACTACTTCAGACCCATAAACTAAAGCGAAAGGTGTAGCCCCAGTAGGTGTTTTGATACTTGTTCTGTAGGCCCATAGAGCTAGATTAATCATGAGATGCTAGTCTCTGCCAGTTTTGTTTACTGTTCTGTGCAAGATCTTTAATAGATTTTTGTTAGAAGCCTCTGCTTGGCCATTCCCTTGTGGATAGTAGATAGAAGACCAATGTTGTGTGATCTTGAATTTGGCACATAGATCATCTAGGTCTTTATTCCTGAATTGCCCACCTTTATCTATGATTATGGAATGAGGTATCCCATATCTGCATATGATATAGTTCAATATGAACATAGATATCTATTTCCCTATTACTTGTGTCAAAGGGACCGCCTCTACCCATTTTGTAAAATAATTTGTGGTTGTGATTATATGGGTATGTTCGTTAGAAGAATGAGGATGAATCATCCTGATAAGATCAAATGCCCATTGATGGAAAGGCCATTGTGTTGTAAAGGGGATTAGATCCCTCCTTGGAGCATGAATTAGGTTGCCATGTACTTGACACTTTTGACAATTCTTAGCAAATTTAATAGCCTCTTTCTCCATTTTAGGCCAATAGTACCTAGCCCTAATAAGTTTTCGAGCTAGTGTTAAACTGTTCGAGTGTGAGCCACAAATACCATCATGGACTTCCTCTAATGCACGTTGAGACTCTTCCCATTCTAAACATCTAAGTATCATACCATCTAGACCTTGTTTGTATAGATCATTACCAATGATGACATATCATGAGGCATTACGGATAAGGTATCTCTTTTCATGGCGGTTGAAGGTATCAGGAATGATTTGGTCTTGGAGATAGGAAAATAGGTTTTTATATCGGGATGAATCATGACCTACAACAGTGCAGATCATGTGGGTTTTGGGGGAGTCATATGCAGGATAAGATAGTGCTTCCACCAGGAACTCATAGCGTAGCTCATGTTCAGGCTACTATAATAAAGTAGATAGTGTTGCCATTGCATCGACAGCCTTGTTCTCCATTCTAGGAATTTGCTCAAATGTGATAGATATGAAATATTTCTTAAGATCATCTACCATTCTTTTGTAAGGAATGAGCTTTTCATCTTTAGTTTGGTACACATCATTGACTTGATGAATAACAAGTTGAGAGTCTCCATGAATGTGTAGCTCTGTTACTCTCCATTCAATTGCTATTTTCATACCATTCAAAAGGGCTTCATATTCTGCAATATTGTTTGTGCAGGGGGACTTTAGTCTGAATGCTTTTGGGATGGAGTATCCTTGAGGAGTTATGAAAAATATGCCTACTCTAGATCCATTCTGTGTATAGGAGCCATCAAAGAACAATTGCCATTCTCTAGAAGATAGGTGCATAATAGAGGAGTCTGGAAATTCCATTTGCATTGGTGTGTCATCAAACATGGGTGCATCAGCTAGTTGATCAGCAATAACTTGACCTTTTATAGCTTTTATTTCAACATATTCAATTTCAAATTCACTTAGAAGCATGACCCATTTAGCCAGTCTACCTGTGAGGGCAGCCTTGCTTAGTAGGTATTTTAGTGGATCAATTTTTGCTACTAGATGCATGGTATGAGCTAACATATAGTGTCTCAGTTTCTGTGATGCAAAGATCACAACGAGACAAGCTTTCTCAATCATAGAATAGTTCTTTTCATACGCCACCAATGTTCTGCTTATATAATAAATGGCTCTTTCCTTTTTCTCTTCATCATGTTGCGCTAGCAATGCCCCCAGTGATGTGGCTATTGTGGAGACATATAAGATCAATGGCTTCCCATGAATAGGAGGCATCAAGATAGGCAGATTTGATAAATACTTCTTGATATGGTTAAAGTTGTTCTCACATTCTTCATTCCATGCAAAGGTCACACCTTTATGTAATGTTTTTGTAAAAGGTTGTGATATGTCCGCTAGCTATGATATGAATCTTCTGATAGATTGAACTCTTCCTTGCAACATCCTCATTTGACTGATATTCATGGGAGGTTGCATCTCTATTATAGCTTTGACTTTAGCTAGATCAACTTCAATGCCCTTCTTTGAAACTATGCATCCTAAGAGCTTTCTAGAAGTGACACCAAAAGTGCACTTCTTAGGATTTAATCGGAGACTAAACTTTTCCATTCTGTCTAGGATCATGCTCAAGTCCTTTAGATGTTTAGTTCTGATCATAGATTTTGCTAAAGTATCATCAACATAATCTTCCATAGTTCGATGCATCATGTCATGGAAAATAGATGTCATTGCTCTTTGATATGTAGCACCAGCATTTTTAAGCCCAAATGGCATGACATTCCAACAGAAGGTGCCCCATGCACATGTGAAAGTAGTTTTCTCTTGGTCCTCTGGAGCAATTTTTATTTGATTATATCCAGAGAAACCATCCATTAAGGAATACATCTCAAAACCTTCAGTCATGTCCACTATCATATCAATGTTAGGTAGTGGAAAATCATCCTTAGGGCATGCTCTATTCACATCTCTAAAGTCTGTGCACACTCTGATTGACCCATCTGGTTTAGAAATAGGTACAATATTAGAGATATACTTTGCCTAGTCAATAACTCGGATGAATCCGGCATTTAGGAGCTTCTCTAATTCAACTTTTACCAAGAGTGCAATGTGAGGATGCATCTTTCTCAATTTTTGCTTGACAGGTTTGACATTTGGAGCAATAGATAAATGATGCATTATAAGATTAGGATCCAATCCTGGCATGTCTGAATATTTCCATGCAAAGTTGATCTTCTTCTCTGTTAGGAATGTTGTAAATTTTTGCTTCTCTTCTTCTGATAATGATTGTGCTACATGTACCAATTGTGGTTCCTCTGTTGTACCCAAATTGATGGATTGAGTGGGTTCAATTAGAACTGGAGATCTGTCCTGACTCGGAAGGACATCAAATATATCATCCTTAGGCACCTTAGAGAGGTTTTCACCTTTGGATACATCTTTTATTTTTACTTTTGTAGGTTCTGAGACTGCCACAAAGTGGTTTTCACCCTCAGAACTCTTTTTATTTTTCTTTTTACTCTTGTTTTTTTGACTAAGATATTTGATGTCCAACTTGGTCATGCTGATGCTCAGTTCACTGATGGAAGTACTCATAGGCTCAACTGCATTGAGGTAGCAAGCAATGGCATAGTCATTCGGGAAGGTATAAATACCATGGCTCGAATTCGTGGAGGTTTGATCAATAAGTTCTGGATATGTGATAGTCAAAGTAGGGAAAGATTAGGAGATAGTGTTTACGAATATGGATCTATCATCATTGGTCCTAACCTGACACTTGAGTTGAAAGGTGATACTACAACCTAAGACATCCAATTCGTGAATAGGCTCAATGTCATTGTGGGAGTCCAATTCAGCCATAGGTGGATCAGACTCGATAGGTTCATCATTTCGCTCTAGACTTACGTTGGTTTGAGGTGCATATTGGTGAATAACATCAACATGTTTCTCTATGATAAGCTCATCTAGTTCTGGGATGACTCCCCATTCATAGTCATTAGATTCATCTTCTAATTTAGGATCTCTAGGAAATCTTAGAACATGAGTAAAGTCAGGGTGAATACCCCAAGAAGGGTTACCCTCAGATTCTGATTTGTATTCATACTCATGAGAATCTATCTCAGAATCACTACCACTTCCCTCTTCTTGATTGTTTTTGAGATTAGTTGGTTCTTGTGTTGCAACTATCTCTTGATTGATAGTAGGTTCTTGTGTTTCTACTACATTAATTCTCTTGATAGGATCATCTTTATCATCAAGAAGGTCTTTGATCTCTTTAGGCAATTTTTCATAGGGGATGAGTTCTAAACTATTTGAATCACTATCTGATGGTTCTATTTCTTCTTTCTTAAGAAGAGGTTCCCCTGGTGCGATCTGCTCTATGACATGAGAGAAATTACCTTTGAGGTGATAGGGTTTCTTCTTAAAGCCTAAGCCAACTTTGTTTTTATTTTCTCTACCAGTATGTGGGAGAGGTACCTCAAGACCTTTTCCTCTGATTCCTAGAGGTCCTTTACCTAAATATCCCATCTTAGCTATTAATTTATCTCTTGGACCATATGACTTGGAAGGGAGTTTGGAGACTGTAGAGTCACTAGTTTGAACAACTTGAGATTCAAGTTCATCTTTGTACAGCCATGATAGCACAGCCTCATCCTCTTCAAATTCTTTCTTGGATACTTGTTCTGCTAAAAAATTCTTTTTATATGCTTCAAGAGGTTCTTTAGAGTCTATTTGGATTGTTCAAAGATTTCCCATAAGACTTAGGCGAGATAGGGAGAGATGTCAAAGATAAGACTAGCTCGATAGTATATTCTCCCATACTATTTTCTTTGATATTAACCTTTTTTGCAAGATCTTCCATTTTAGATGTGGATGCTTCTTTAGTTGTTTCAATGGAAGATTCTTTGTTATTAGGTACAAGCTTATCTGCACTTTCCTTCAAGGTGTTGCAAGTTGTATTCAGATCTGTGGGGATAGTAACCTCTACTCCTTCATAAGGAAACTTCAAACATTGATGGTATGTAGAAGGAATAGCTTACATTTCATGTATCCATGGTCTCCCTAGAAGGACGTTGTAGGCCAAAGGTAGATCAAGCACTTGATAGATGGTATCTTTGATAACTGGACCCACTCTGATAGGTAAGACAATGGTGCCTTTAGAAGATCTTTCTTGTTCATCATAGGCCTTGATAGTTATTTTCTTTCTAGGATCAATAGCCAATTCTGAAAATCCCAATTGTGTGATCAAGCTGTAAGAACAAATGTTTAGGCCAGCGCCCCCATCTATCAACACATGTTTGACTCTACGGTTCTGGATCAAGACTTCTATATGCAAAGGCTGATTATGTGGGTGACTCAAGGAGTTTTCATCTTCCTCTGAAAAGGAGATATATTGTGGAGATGTAAGATGTCCAACCATAGTCTGGAACCTATCTAAATCAAGGTCATCAGGAACATTGGAACCGAGCAAAGCTTTATCGAGAATGGCTCTATGAGCTGGAGATATTCAAAGCAACTCAAACATGGAGATTTTTGCATTAGTGTGTTGGAGTTGTTGAACAATGCTATAAGATGTAGGCCTTGTATCCTTTGGATTGGAAGATTTGGAAGCAGTCTTCTGTTTAGAAGCAGATGAAAGATTGAAGGGCACCTTAGGGACATTTGATGAATTCAGGATTTGTCCTTTTAGATGCTTTGGAGCTTGTGATCGAGTAACTGCGTTAGCTGAGGAATGATCTCTGTCTCTTCATAAAATTGTGATGACATTGCAACTTTCAAGGAGACATGGTTCAACCATATTGATGACAACATTATTTCCAGGGTAGGCATAGTTGACTTTTGCCCCCATATTAGGCTGAGAAGTTGAAACTTCTTGACCATGTTTCAAAAATGGTTTTGTGAATGCTGTATGATCATTATTGCTCTTGGGATTGTCAATTGTGATGTCTCCACTATCAATCAGATCTTGAATAGTAGGCTTCAAGTGGTAGCAACTACTAGTTTTGTGACCTTTACTCCGATGGAAATCATAGAATTCATTTTCTCTCCACCATTTCAGTTTGGGGTCCTGATCATTTGGTCGGATTGGTGGTAAAGAGATGATGTTATCAGCCAGTAGAGTTTTCATAGCTGATTCTAAAGACTCTCCTAGAGGAGTAAATTTTTTATGTTTATCCCATTTTTTGTATTCTAGCTTCCTTTGAGATGGTGGAGAAGACTTTTGCTCTGAAGCTTTAATGGCTTGAGTGCCAAGAGTGAGATTGTAGGAAGGTGTCTTTGATGGGGCATGAACAGTGTCAACAACACCATCTGTGATGATGCCTTTGTTCTTGTTCCAATTTTTGTTGTTGTCTTTAGAATTGGATCCTGATTCGTACTTGTCTTTTTGAAGTGTGATTTCTCCTTTTTTCACAAGCACTTTTTCAATTTTGATAGCATTATCCACCATCTTATCAAAAGATGTATGATCTTGCATTTGTAGAGGATAATTAATTTCTGGAACAAGGTTATTGATGAAGATTTCCAATTTTTCTATTTCTGGAATAGGTCTGGCATATAGAGAGAACTTCTTCCTCCATCTCTTGAGAAATGTTAGGAATGGTTCCCCTGGATATTGCTTGAGATTACAGATATCGATTATGGTGATCGGGTGCTGAATATTGTAGGAGTATTGCTGGTAGAACAATTTGATCAACTCCTCAAAAGTTTTGATAGTAGAAGGCAGTCTAGAGAACCAGTGGATGGCTGCTCCCCCTAGAGATAGAGGGAAGAGACACATCAGATAGGTCGGTTCATGCATGAACTCCATTGATTGCGTACAGAATTCTCTGACATGATCTTGAGGATCAGAGTGTCCATCATACTTGTCATACTTTGGCATCTCCACTCTTTTTGGAAATGGTGGCATATACAAGTCTTTGTCAAGTGGAAAAGGACATAGAGCCTCCATGGAGAACTCTTTAGGTTCCTTCTCTTTCTTAAGATTGTTAAGTTCAACTTGTATAGCATGCATCTATTTCGTCATAGCTGTGAGTGGATTCTCTTCCTCATGTGTAATGATGTCTTCAACATTAAAGTTGGGAGGAAGTTTAGCTCCTTGATGAGCTAATTGTAAAAAGTATGCTTCTCTATCTTCTTTCAAGAAATGTTTCATCATTCATTTGAAGTTATCATCATTTTGATATTGAGCAATTTCTTCAGGTGTGGGTTCCTGATCTGCACCATGTTGAGATTGAGCTCTTTGCGAGCCAAAATTTGTCCCTTCTTGACACATGGTAGGAGTTTGTGGACTCCCTAGATTAGATTGATGAGGGGTATGTTGAGTACCTCCGTGAGTTGATGGAGGAGGTATGTAACCAGATTTCAATCGATAGTTGCCAAGACCGTCGTCCTCGTAAAGACCAGAATTGATGAGTTGCTCAAGAGTTAGAGTTTGGAGAGTGGTAATAGATTTCTTGTGAGAGGAAGCTCTAGTCTCCACCATTCACCTCAAGTGAAACAAAAGAATAAGATCTAGATAACCAAAGAATGAATTGAATTAAGATGATCAGATGACGCAACCTTGTCAAGGTTTGATTGATTTGAAGATTTGATTAGACGTGGATGAAGGATATTGTGCCCTGGATGTATGGGTAGGTTCCCAAAAGATAGCGGACAAGATATCACAACACTTAGTCATTTTGATGATTGATTGAAGATTGATAGTTATGACAAGGTTTTGACACAGGATGATAAGGACTCAAATTGATTAAATAGAAGACTGATCAAATTCAAAAGGCCACTTTAGGAAAATGATTGGACTCTTAATAGCTACTGCTCTGTTCCTAACATAGTGATTTGTTCAACAGATTCTAAAATTAGGCTGAAAAAGCTAAATATCTGGCAATTTTGACAATTTTTTGACAACTTTCAAAAATTTCCCAAATGACACTCTGCAGACTCGTACGACAGTGGGTATGCTATGAAACGACAATTGAAAATCTCATACGATAGTTGCAAGATTTTGACTTTGAGAATTTGCTGGCATGGAAACTCGTACGACACTGGGTACTCAATCATATGACAAATGGGTTGTAATGAAACAACACTTGATGGAAACTCGTATGACTTTCTGACCTCCTGAGATGACTTTTGACTCCAGAAAAGGATTTTACTTCAGATTTTGCAAATTTTGAGTTTTCAGATTTGAATTGTTTGCAAATTTTAATATCTAGATTTGAGGATTGTAACAGATTTGTCCATTTTCAATAACCAGATAGATAAACAAGCACGCAAAATAGCAAGCAAGTGATTTCAAGCATGTCTAAAAACAATGAACAAGGGCAAAAGCAACCTTGCACATGAACAATCAAGTGACTTATTCGTTCGAATTGTCAAAAGCGCTAATTGTGTATGTTCCAAAAATGTTTTGCAATAACGCACATATACCTTATAAAATGAAAATTTGGCCTCGCTAGGGTTTTTAGTAATGGTTTGACTCTGCAACTTTTATGATCCAAAGGGGTGAACTCCAATCCTGACGCACCAGGGTTTTGACACAGTTTGAGAACTTAATCTTCAGGAGCTGCTACGGAGATCTGACAACCCAACAATGAACCATACCCGTGGAGATTTCTTCCACAAGGACATTTATATAGCGGCTATCACTACCATGGCAAAAATGGCTATTATCGCTTGAGGTTTCGTCAACGTAGTTTACCCTGTGAAGGGATTGTTCGCTATGGTTAACCCTCTCTAAAGGTGACTCACAATAGCATACCACAAGGGGACTTGGCTCTAGATCCAAGGTTTTGATGCCTCTTCACTTTTAACCCAAACAAAGCAAGCAGATTAATCCGACACGCTAAGATAAAGTTTGTCTCACCAAGGTCTATGATATCAACCCCATATGATCTATCAACCTCTCCGGAGAGAGAATGTATTGATCAATAAGAGAAGACACACTAACCAATTTTGATTTACCAAAGCTTGTGATGTCTACCCCACGTGATCTATCAACCTCTCCTGGGAGAGAATGTATCGATCAATAAGAGAAGACACACTAACCAAGTTGAATGTGAAACGCACTAAGTATCCTCCCTACCTACAAGGATTTTATCGTCAAGAAGGATTTTTTTGGGTATCCAATCTCTCAAGAATCATGAATAGTGTTCATAGGGCCTAATTACTATGTGAGCACAGATGTATGTTTCCAAAAGCAAATCTACCAAAAGTATCCAAAAAGTAGAAAGAGGAACACTTAATGCTTAAAGCGAATATGAGATGAGTCCACAAGGTGGAACATTTAACACCTCACACAAGCTAAAAATGAGTCCCCAACTTAGAAAACAAGAGAGTTCCTAAAAGCACAAAAGGGTTGCCAAGTGGAACACTTAGCGCTTCTGTCCTGTTAACCCCTCCCCTTTATGGCACTGAGATTGCAACCATGGGGCGGAATGAGGGGCTGACAAATTAGCGAGTCCAATAACCCAAGATAGCAATCAAGATCAATCACAAGTAATCTAAGACTGCTAATAAATACTTAAGGTGTCACAACCTAGTATCAATTATGCAAGTGTGTAAAACAAAAGCATGAAAAGAATCACCCAAGCTAGACACACAAGAGATTTATTTTAAGCCCAAATCAAAGTATTATCAGCACAAGTGGAATACTTGAGATCCTCGCAATGCGCTTAGTAGATTTTTACCTGATTTTAGCAAACTTAACGCTTTTTCCAATCAAAACTAGCAAGAGTCAATAAAAAATAGAGAATTCCAACTGTTAAGATTAGCTGTTAGTCAAAATCTGAAAATCAAATCTGACAAACTGCCTGCAAAAATGAAATGATAGTTAAAACTTGATGCCAAAACTTGTACGACAACAGGTCTATTACCAAATGACAGTCCAGAAACTCATACGACAGTGGGTCTATTACCAAACGACAGTCCAGAAACTCGTACGATAGTGGGTCTGTTACCAGATGACAATCGAGAAACTTGTACGACACTGGGTGTTTGATGAAATGATAATCCAGCCTCCAAACGACAGTGGGTGCCTGATGAAATGATACTCGGTCAACCGTCGTATGACAGTGGGTTCAAACTCATATGACTTTTGTCAGAAACTCGTACGAAGATTGTATGGACAAAAAATAAAAATCATATTTTTGCATAGAAACCGAGGAGAAAAAGATAGAAATTGATAAAATTGAATTGGAAACGCATTTCAGGGCCCCACGGTGGGCGCCAGAGATGTGTGTGTGAATTTTGTACCTGATCTGTAGACACAACACTTCAGTAAAACATTAGAGGTTAGAAAAAATCATGCAAAATTGAAATCTAATCTAACCAAGCGATCTACTGCCTTCTAGTAGGTGCAAGATTGATGTTCTCAGATTATTATCGAGATCAGTGACCTAGACGACACCTAAACGAAGGATTTGAATGCAATTGATCTAGATATGAATTGAATGCAATTAATCTATATTTTTGATTTTTTTTTATGCAATAAGATGAAAAACTGATATGAATCTATGCTAATATGGAAATTGATCTAACAATGATATGAATCTATGCTAAATGATATGCAATGCTCAAAACTAGAAAGATCTCACAATAGCTTGGATTCACAAAGATGATTCTTCAGACTCCAATTCGACAGCGTGAGAATGCAAATTTATGGATCAATTATGAAGAGCTGAGCCTTGATTTTATAGAAATCCAGAGCTTTGGAGGTGCATGGAAAAAAGCCATAAATCACTCAGATTAACTTAGCTTGATTTTTGAGTTATCTGATAATAAAGATAATTTAATTCACAAAAATATGCAAAAGCTAAGTTTTAACTCAAAATAGAGTTTAGCTTTAATTGATAATTGATAGTTGTCTGCTTTTATGAATGTGCATGTTTTATTTATGAATTAATTTAATAAATAAAGTGATTTATGCTCAACTTAACTGATTTTTGAAAATAAATAATTGATTTATGGGTTAATCAATTATTTAATCAAACTTTTATTAAAAACTATATTATTAAATAATGACAACTTGCTTTAATTAATTAAATAAAAATTTAATCAATTATTCATAAGATATTGGATTTATTGTCAAAATTAAATAAAACAATTAATAATAGATAGAATTAAATTTAATTACACAATTGTGTATGAGTGATTTACACCTTCATGAAATTACAAGATTAACTAAGAACAACAAGAATTAGAGCAAAATAATCTAACAAATGCACAATTAATTTATCAATATCTCATGGTTCTCTAAATTGAAGTAGTAAGTGAGGCTCTCAGCTGCAAATCCTCACTAGTGACACTCTAATTATGAAAATTGAACTAAGAATGATATGCAAACTAGATCTAATTATCAAATTCTAGCTCTATTTGATAAGAAAATCTCTAAAATGATCAACAATTAAGCTAATTATCAATGAAAATGCTAAGTGAGTGGTGTGGATGCAAATTGCAAGAGCTTTGCTGCAATTCAAAGATATGGAGTAGATGAATAATGCCTCAAAATGCCTTCTATTTATAAGATTTTCCCAAGGGTAGGGGGTAGAGTGAGATAACCATGGTTATGCTTGGGTAAGGTCAATTGGCTTTGCTTTGTCCCTAAATTGGGGGACAAACATTTAAATGGTTTCAAAAGGCTGGACCATTTCAACAAAAGTGAGTGATTTGTGTCCATTTTGTCTCCTTTTTCCTTTGTTGAGAGAATTTTAGTATTTATTAATTAATTAAAGTAATTAAATTTAGCCATGAAGGGTAAGAGGTTCATTTTGATTTTTATTTCAACAACTATGTCATTAATTGAATTTAATCAATTTCTTAGTGTTTTTCCCCTTTTCAAGCTTTATTTAATCATTTAATCATTTAATTAAATTTTTCTTTGATTTGAATTGCCTTTGTTCCATTTATCAATTTTTAGTGCTATTTTGATGATTTGATGCACCTTTTGATCGATTTAAGCCTTTGCCAATTTTTCATGTCTACAAATGCCCCTCTTTGAGTCGATGTGCGAAGAACACTGATTCAAAGATTCTCTTAGTATGATGATTTGATTCTGTTCTGGTTCTGATATGCCTCTGATCGTTCTAATTGATGTACTTCCTGATATGATTCTAATGTACCTCTGATGATGGTGCTGATATGATTCTGATGCCTCTGATATGATACTGATTTGATATGGGTCCTGGTTTGATGATAGGTCCTGGGTTCACTGATAAAGGTCCTGGGTTAATTGATAAAGGTCATGGGTTGATTGATTGCTGATACATTGATAGATTTGATATGATAGCAGATTTGATATGAAACCGATATGATACTGATATGATACTGATATGATATGATACTTGATATGATATGCCCCACTGATAAATGTTTTGATGTGATGCCCATTTGATACTCTGATGCCCCCTCAGAAATAAAACATATTAATCCCTTGATTTGAATGATTTTGATTGATTGGAATATGTTTTGATTTCTGATACCGTTTGAAAGAAACAATCAAGTTTTATTCATGCCCCGATTAATGGAAATGTCCTATAATAGGTCCAAAGTGCATTTTTTAAGTGTTTATTAGGACCAATTTCACCTTAAATAGGGTAAAACCCCTCATTTTACTATTCATTTGCACCGTTCCTTCTTGAGATTTGAGCTCTCATTTTAGCCTTTTTGAGACGATGGTGGTCCCACATCGCGAGCATCGGTTTGAGAGAGCACACCGGTTCAGTCGGAGAGTGACCGATGGTCCTCCGGTATGTCATTCAAATTTTCCTCATGTTTTTAAAGTTGCATTTATGACCTCATTTAATGCTTTTAAAAATTTTAATTCTGTGTTTGTGAAAAGAAATGTCACCTCCGTGCTATTTAATATCGCCTGAAAATTTAAAATGTCACCTTCGGTAAATGTGATGTCGCCTTCCTTAGGTTTTCTCACGCATTTAGAAAATCTTTTATCGCCTAAGGATAATTTAATATCGCTTAGGGTTTTAATCATTTTAATTGTGTATCGCGTGATAATAAAATGTCGCCTGCGGAAAATCTAATACCGCCTCTGTGAAATTAAGTCACGTGGATGAATAAAATCATGCGGATGAAAAAAGAAATGTCACCTCTGGTAAAAGAAATGACGCCAGAAAGAAAAGTCACGTAAGTAGAAATTTTTTTGTTTATTTGAGACTTTTCTAGGACATCTGATTGCTCGATTGCGTCAACTGGATTGATATCGATCACGTCAATGAATTCAATCGAATGTGCAGTTAGGGTATTCCCTTTGTTTGATTTCAACAACGAATTAGGACATAGGTAACTATAATATCGAAGAATAAGGTTAATCAATCTTCATCACGAATGATAGGTCATGGATCTAAACGTCCAGTCATTTTATGCTCAAATGCTTAGAGACATAAAACTAGGATCATCCTTCCTCAATGTTTAGAGTTAGGATTGATAGGTCTGATAGGTATATTTAAATTGATGACTATGATTGATTGTTTGATTTCCTGATAGTAAGTTACTCATGTGATTCCCTTGTTTTGATTAAATAGGGGGATGTCCCTGTGCTGTACCTTCAGACTGTACCACATTGGGTGATGGAGCTTAGGGCGCAGTTGACTGACACCGAGAGGTGAGTGATTAGGCGCTGTGGTTTATTATGTGTACTAGAGCTTCCTCGGTTCCAGATCAACCGAGGTTTGATTACCGCTGTTGCAGAGCATTGGCACTCTGAGACAAACACATTTTGGCTACCACAGGGTGAGATGATGATTACACCTGAGGATGTTTACAGATTGCTATGGATCCCGACTCATGGAGAGATAGTCTATTATGATGCAGTCTATGATGGGACATATTGTCGATGAGTATTTGGAGATCCGTCTATAGGTGATGATTGCATCTTATGGCCTCAGTTTGCCTCATTTCCTATTTTACCAGCATTATTAGGTGCTATCATTGGTGGTGTATTATTACCTGATTGGCGAGGTCGCAAATTTTCAGTGGGATGGGGCAGGATTATCGAAGATTTGCTACATCATCCTCGATGCTTTGACTGGGGATCATGTGTGCTGGCACAACTTTATCACGATCTTCATGAGGTGGTTTACAGGAGATCAGCCTCATTATCTGCTGGGATTCATATTTTGCAGTTGTGGATATGGGAGCACTTACCAGTCAGTCATCCTATATCAGATCGAGATCATCCTCTAGGATATCCTTTTGCATGGCAGTATACTGGTATGGTGACATAGCATCACTTGGGTCACTTGGAGTATTGGCGACGTCAGATTGATGACATGGATGAGGTCTATTGGAGACCATATGTTGAGGTTGAGGATTGGAGAGAGGATAGCTTGGAGTTACCAGATATGTTTGCTCCTCGATGGATGATCGGCAGGATTGACTCTGTTCTTGAGAGATTCTTGGCAGGGAGAGTGCTACGGCAGTTTGGGCGGATTCAGCCTATGCCTCAGGGATCTGCAGTATATGCTCATTCTAGTGCAGAGCGGGCTACTTGGGGTCACATGCCTTCATATGATGACGCTATAGAGCAGATATCATTACTGGGTTATATGGATTGGGACATGAGGTTACACATTAGAGATGCCAGAGTCACGCAGGAGTATCTAGCTTGGTTGATGGAGCATCCGATGCCTCGATTTACAGACCCTGCAGAGCCAGTACTTGGGCGAGATGATGATGGTGATGATGTCGGTGGTGGGAGGAGACGCAGAGGTAGACCCCGAGGTAGGGCAGTGATTAGGCTCAGAGGACGAGCGAGAGATGCACAGGTACAGGCACCACCTCCTCCTCCTCATCCTGCAGTAGCACAGAGACAGAGGATAGATCGTCAGGATCATGTGAGGGCTGCTAGACAGGATCCAGGTACAGGACAGGATACGGGAGCAAGATTACAGCAGGCTACTGTGGATGGTCAGGATACAGGTGCACAGCAGATGCCAGTAGCTTTTTCTCATGATCGGGGAAAAGCTCCTATAGATACAGGTGATCCTCAGAGTACCTATGAGGTTGGGGAGAGTTCTAGTACTACCCAGCTACAAGCAGATGTGGGAGCATTACGAATAGAGGTATCACAGATGTTGTCTATGATTCAGCAGTTAGTATCAGGTTTGGCTCCATTGGTTCTTCTCCTTGTTGCTATGGTTGGTCAGACGCCTCCTCAGCCGCCTCAGCAGCCTCCATCACAGCTTCCTCCATAGCCTCCTCCAGGACCTCCTCCCAGTGGTGACGAGAGTTGAGCTATGAGTGCTCTTATTGATCATTTATGTATTGATGCTGAGATACTTGATATTGTACCATAGTCTTGTGACCTTGGTGTCACCTTTCCAGTTGTATTTTGACACTTATTTGACATTGATGCCCCTGTTGATGGGCGATTATAGAGTTGATTTTATGATATCAGTGTTATACTTGATGTATTGAGTTATGAGTAGACCTGTGACATGAGGACATTTATGATCTTTCTTGCTTTTACTTGATGATATATGAGATTTCCTTTAGATGCTGCTATATGTGTTTATCTAATGCATTTGTTTTTGGATGCATTTGTTTCAGAATTGAAAACATATGTTTTTTTGGAGAGATGGAATTTCAACTTCTAATGGTAGAACTGCTTCGGTTCCATAGACTAAAGAGAATGGGGTGGCTCCTGTAGGTGTTCTGATACTAGTTCTGTAAGCCCATAGTGCAGGATTTATTTGCATGTGCCAATCTCTTCCTGATTTGTTAACTGATCTTTTTAATATTTTGAGGATATTTTTGTTTGTTGCTTCAGCTTGTCCATTGCCTTATGGATAATAAATGGATGATGAATGATGTGTAATGTGAAATGTCATGCAAAGTTCATCAATATCCTGATTTTTGAATTGTTTCCCATTATCCGTGATAATGGCATGTGGAATGCCATAGCGGCAAATTATGTGGTTCAAAATGAACATTGAAATTTGTTTGCCAGTTGCTGTTGTTAATGGAACTGCTTCCACCCATTTGGTAAAGTATTCTGTTGCTGTGATGATATACTTGTGTCCGTTTGAAGATGGAGGATATATGATTCCAATCAAGTCAAAACCCCATTGATAAAAAGGCCATGGTGTAATGAATGGGTGTAATTCTTGAGCCGGCACATGTATCATATTACCATGATATTGACATTTGCTGCATGTCTTCACAAATTGACAAGCATCCTTTTCTAATGTTGTCCAAAAGTACCCTAAACGAAGGATTTTCTTAGCTAGATTAAGACCGCTTGAGTGTGACCCGCAAATGCCTTCGTGGACCTCGCGTAAAGCTAACTTAGACTCTTCTTCCTCTAGACATCTAAGTAACGTCCCATCAAGACCCTTACGATATAATGTGTCTGAAAGGATTAGGTAACGGGTGGCTTGGCGTATGAAGTTACATTTTTGGGCACGAGTTTGGTCTATGGGGAGTACTTGGTCTTTAAGGTAAGTATAGATGGGTCCATACCAAGGAGAGTCATGTCCATGTAAAAGAGCAACAATTTGGGTGTCAGGAAGGTTAAATGCCGGTTTTACCAACTCTTCCACCAAGAACTCATACTTCTCATTTTGATCTGGTTTTTGTAACAATGAAGCCAAGGCAGCCATGGCATCTGTTGCTCTATTCTTTTCTCTTGGAATCTGTTCAAATGTGATCAAAGCAAAGTACTTCTTCCATCCATCAATCAAGGTTTTATATTTCGTCAATGTTATGTCTTTGGTATTGTATTCATTATTAACCTGATTGATGATGAGTTGGGAATCTCCATACACTTGTAATTCTGCAATATTCCATTCTAAAGCCATTTTGATGCCAATGACTAATGCCTCATATTCCGCTATGTTATTGGTGCATGGAAATAAGAGTTTATAGGACTTTGGAATGGTGTACCCTTGAGGAGTGACCAATAATATACCTGCTCCAGAACCTCCTTGTGTGTAAGATCCATCAAAATATAATTTCCATGTCTTTGCTTCTATGTTGACAATTTCTGCATCTGGAAATTCAATTTGCATGGTTTGTGTAGACTCCATTGGGTTATCTGCTAAGTGATCTGCTATCACTTGTCCTTTAATTACTCTTCTATCAACATATTCAATGTCAAATTCACTTAGGATCATGACCCATTTTGCTATTCTACCTGTTAAGGCAGTTTTACTTAGCAAGTATTTGAGAGGATCAATCTTGGAAATTAATTTGATCTTATGCATCAACATATAATGTCTTAGTTTTTGAGATGCAAAAACCACTACTAGACATGCTCTTTCCATGAATGAATAATTGAGTTCATATTTTATTAAGGTTCTACTAAGATAGTAGATTGCCCTTTCTTTTCCTTGCTCATCTTCTTGTGCCAACAATATGCCTAGAGACCTTGTTGTGGCTGATATGTATAACACCAGTTCTTTACCTTTGATAGGTGACATAAGAATAGGTGGGTTTATCAAATAAGTCTTCAAAGTAGCAAAGGCCTTATCACATTCTTCATCCCACAAAAATGTAGTGTCCTTGTGTAACAATCTGGTGAAGGAGTGACACTTTTCTGCTAATTGAGAGATAAATCTCCTTATTGATTGAATCTTTCCTTGTAGTGACCTCATTTGGCTAATATTTCTTGGAATCTCCATTTCTAGAATGGCTTGTACTTTTTCAGGATCAACTTCAATGCCTTTTGCTGACACTATATAACCCAATAACTTGCCGGATTGGACACCAAAGGCAAACTTCTTTGGGTTTAATCTAACTTGGAATTGTTCTAACCGAATGAATATTTTTCTTAGGATTTGTAAATGCTCTTCTCTATTGTGGGATTTTGCTAGAATGTCGTCCACATAATCTTCTAAGAAAGTATGCATCATGTCATGGAAAATAGTTGTCATGGCCCTTTGATATGTAGCTCCAGCATTTTTTAAACCGAAGGGCATGACATTCCAACAAAAAGTACCCCAAGGACAAGTAAATGCTGTCTTTTCTTGGTCTTCGGGAGCAATCTTGATTTGGTTGTAACCACTAAATCCATCCATTAATGAGTACATTGCATGACCTGCTGTCAAATCCACTATGGTATCAATGCTTGGCAATGGGAAGTTATCTTTGGGACATGTAAGGTTTAAATCTCTGAAATCTGTACACACACGGATAGATTTATCATGCTTGGTAACCGGCACAATGTTAGAGATCCAATCAGCATATGCTATTGTTCTTATGAATCCCACCTTTAACAATTTTTCCAATTCTGCCTTGACTAAGAGAGCCACATGTGGGTGCATTTTCCTTAGTTTTTGCTTCACAGGTTTAACTCTGGGTCTAACATTCAGATGATGCATTATGAAATCAGGATCCAATCCAGGCATATCGGCATATGACCATGCAAAATTTACTTGTTGCTCTTGGAAGAATTTGATAAAGTCCTCTCTTTCAAGAGATGTAAGTGATGCAACCAAGTGTACAACCTTTGGCTCTAGTTCTGTACCAATGTTAACTTTTTCTGTTGGTTCTATAAGAATAGATGACCGTTCTTCTTCATGTTCAGGCAAAGTGTCCAATCTCTCTTCTAATGGTGCCACAGTTGGGTTTTCACCAAAAGAAACGTCTTTTATTTTCATTGTTTTTGGTTCTAATGGTGCCACAGTTGGGTTTTCACCAATAGAACTTTTCATTTTTTTATTTTTTTTCATTTTTTCATTTTTTTGACTAAGAGATTGGACCCTTGCTGTTGTCATCATGTCCGTATTGAGTTCGTTGGTGAAAGAGGGTTCAACCGCATTGAGGTATTGGTTTGTTGCTTGGTCATTTGGGAAGTAAAGTAAGTCATGTGGTTCAGTTTGATCCCAATCAATGAGGTCTGGATGTATCAAAATTAAGGAATTACTGGGTAAGGTATCATCAATAGGATTTATGGACATGACTTCGTTTGAGGGTTCATACATTGTATCATTTAGATCTATGATGTGCGCTTCCTCAAGATGATCCATGGAAGCAGGGTCAAAGTCCCCTTCGCTTGAATCCTCGTCGACCTCTACGGGAAACAATGTGGGAAAAGCCACAAGTGGGTTAAAACTAACGTTTGAATTTCCCTCCTCTGAAGGTGTCCAAAATGTTTCTATCCATGCTCCACTACTAGATGCTTGTTCTATATTAGGCCTTTGAATAGGAGATTCTTCATTAATTGGAGCATCTTGTTTTGGAATTTTTGCATAAGTATGTATAGCAATGACTTCTTTATCTTGACATGACTCATCTGATAAAGTATCCCATTCATAATCCCTAGAGTCATCACTATCTCCTTCGGATTCTAATGCATTTATTTGAGGATGAAAATCATGCATTGGACTTGAACTTTCTCCCTTATATTGAAAACCTACTCCAGATTTTTCATGACTTGCCCTCCAAATAGGTTCAATAGGTTCTAATAATCCTCTATTTCTTTGGCCTAGGGGTCCTCTTCCTTTGTATCCCATCTTTTTCATAATATCAAATCCTTTCCCATATTGTTCTGTTTGTATATTGACATGCTGAATTTTTTCCATGGGAGTGTCTAGGGTACCATCCTCATCATGATAAAGCCATTGGAGGACATCATCCTCTTCCTTATCCCATGTTGCTTTGCTATCTTCCCTCACAAAATAAGAATTATACTTATGTGGAAGATGTTCTTTTGAGGGTTTTCCATGTGATTTGGGAGACATGGGCATGTCAAATAGAGAAACTGAATATTCTCCTACCCCTTTTGAACTAATCTTGCATTGTTTGTCAAATTTGTTCATCATCTCACTCATGTATTGATAATGATCTGCTTTAGCTTGTTCTTTTTCCTCTTTAGTAGGTTTGTAGATTACTGTTTCCAATCTAGGTGCCACATATGGACTTTCCATCACATTTGGACCCTCGTAGCTCACTTTTTCCTTGCCCTTAGTTGATGTAGTTGAGCTAGCTTGAAGAGGATTTTGTGCATCTTCATTGGTGATTCTTGGAACAACTCCTTCACGATTGTGTGGAATGTACAATTCATGAAAGGGTTTGAGTGCATTACAATATTGAAATGGATTTGAGTCTCCTCCAACTGTGATTTCTTCACCCATGTATGGGAACTTGATGCATTGGTGGTATGTGGAGGGGACAGCTTGCATCTCATGAATCCAGGGTCTTCCCAATAAGATGTTATAGGTTAATTTCATGTCCAACACTTGACATTTGGTTTCCTTCTTAACTGGTCCCACTTGGATGGGCAACACAATCATGCCTTTAGAAGCTCTTTCAGCTTCATCATAAGCTTTTATGGTGATTTTCTTTGTAGGGTCAATGCAAGACTCGGATAGACCTAAGGATTTTACAAGACTCAATGTGCATATGTTAAGGCCAGCCCCTCCATCAATAAGGGCTCTTTTGACTCTATGCCTTTCGATCAAAACCTCTATATGTAATGGCAAATTTTGAGGATGAGTTATAGACATGTCATCTTGATCTGAAAATGAAAGACAATGAGGAGCCACAAGATGTCCTACCATATTTTGAAATTTTTCTTCCCCTAAGGTAGTAGAAACATGTGTCTCTTCCAAAGCTTTTTCCAAAATCTCTTTATGATTTGGTGACAACTTCAATAACTCTAAGATTGAGATTTGTGCTGGAGTACGTTGCAATTGGTCCACCAAACTATAAGGTCTTGCTGCTGTAGGAGGTTGTTTGACCACAATGTTGGATGGTGGGATATTGGTGTTTTGAGGGACTATCCCTTGTAAAGTCATTCTAGAATTTTGCCCTCTTGTAATGACATTTGTTGCTTCCTTTTGAGGCTGCTCATTAATGATGATAGCATTAACAATATGATCATATGATGGCGCAAAGTTGAGATTATTGGCACTTTGTTTCTTGCCATTTGATGACTCACCTTTATCATGTTTGTAAAAAGGTTGTTTGAAAGCCGTATGATCTTCATTATTTTGGGGTCCATCAACAGTGATTATGTTATTATCTATCAAGTCTTGCACCACATTCTTTAATTGTAGACATTCATTTGTAGTGTGCCCCCAAATCCTATGATATTCACAATGATGCCTAGCATCCCACCAACCTGGCTTGTGGTCTGGTTCATAAGGCTTAATAGCGGGTAATGTAATAACATTGTTAGCTATGAGAGCCTTTAATGCAGTTTCAAGTGGTTCTCCCAAAGGTGTAAAGTGTCTTGCAGGAGTGGGCTTCAAATACTTATCATACTTGCTGTTTTGATCCTTGTTTCCTTGATTATTCTTATTGGCATTGTTGTTGTTGGAAGGTGCATTATATGCTTGATTAGCATTATTCACTTGATTTGGTGTCTTTGTAAGGGCAAATGGAATCACCTTCAAGTTGCTGGATTCCACTACACCATCATTAACAATGCCCTTGTTGTTATTCTTTGCAGCATAACGGCTATTGTTGTTGTACCAACTTTTATTTGGATTGTTGTTATTGTTGGTATTGTTGTTGTTGGAGTTAGAGTTATTCTTATTTTCCTTGTACAATTTCAACTCTCCACTCTTAATCAACACTTCTTCCATTGTAATTCCGTTATCAATCAAATCTTGAAAAGTTTTAGGACATTGCATCCTTAGTCTATAATTCAGCTCACTTCTTAAACCGTTAATAAAGATATCCATTTTTTCTTTCTCCGGTACACTTCTTGGATATCTAGCAAATGCAGTCCTCCATCTTTGCAAGAATGTGAGAAAGGCTTCTCCATCTTGTTGCTTCATGTTACATAACGTTATCATTGTGACCTCATGTTTGATGTTATAAGAGTAATGAGTCACGAATTTAGATGCTAACTCTTCAAAGGATTTTATGCCGGATGGTAGTTTTGAAAACCAATCCATGGCTGTTCCTCCCAAGCTTCTTGGGAATAGTCTCATTAAATAGGTTGCTTCATGCATGAATTCAAGACTTAATGCACAAAACCCCCGAAGATGATCATGTGGGTCAGATGTTCCTTCATACCTCTCATATTTAGGAAATGTTACATTTATAGGAAAAGGCACCATGACCAAACTCTTATCGAATGGAAAAGGACATAATGTTTCAATAGAGAAAGGCTTAGGAGCCCCATTTTGTTTCAAACTGTCAATTTCCATTTGTAATGCCTTGAATTGTTCCCTCATTGCTTCCATAGGATCTTCTATTTCCTTGGGCTTTAATTGCTCTATGTCGAAATCTTTAGGTAGCTTTACCCCCATTTGTATTAAGTCCATGAAGTGTTTTTCTTTATCCATAAGCATGGTCTTTTTCATTAGTTCTATGAAATAAGGACATTGTCTTGCCTCTAATGCTCTTTCAATCGTGGCTTCTTCTGCAGTTGGGGGTAAGTTTGTATTATGAGGAGGAAATAAGTTGTTGCCTTGTGAATTTGCCTCTTGAGAATTAGGATCTCTTCCTCCATTATTAGAATTTCCTTGATTGTTGTTAAGATCCATACCCCCATTCATGTTGTTCCCTTGATTGTTGTTAGGATCTATACCCCCATTCATGTTGTTCCCTTGGTTGTTGGGATCGATATTTCCTAGGGTACCACTAAACATCTTGTTAATGTCCTTTGCCTTAGCGGGTTTTTCAGTCACTCGTGAAGTAATGAAAGTGTTCTTTGGAAATGAGAGTTCTTCTCCATTGTAGGTCCCGTCTGTTTGTAATGCTTTCCTTATAGAGAGTGACCTTGTAATAAAAGGCATGAACAAACTTTAAGGGTATGTTGACTTTCTTCTCTTGATAAGCTATTTTTGGAATAAGGTAAAAGTTTTTGATCAATTTTAAATGGTTTAAAATTTTAATGGTGTTTTGATCAATAACTTTGGAATATCTTGTTTGAAAATAAAAACAATCTCAACACACACATCAATTGGATACCATATCCCTAGAATGCTCTAATGTGTATATTTTTGAACGTTTTCACAGGTTTAACACAAGAATAGCTTCCACACAATCTACCTAGCACATAATTGGTTCGTAAACATGGCTCTAATAGGTAGTTTTGCTATTTTACCGTTATGTAGTAAGTTTTCCGTTCAAAAGAGATCTTAGCTTTTCATCCCCCAAGTATGTTAAGGGGCTTCCCACACGCACAAAAGCATGATTTTGCGCAATCCGTTAGGACTACTAGAGGAAGTTCGAAAGAGCTAAAATCCTTTTGTCGTGTACCCCATTAAGGATACCCGCCTTTCGTTTTATAGTGGGTCAGATTCTCGCGGCAAAAGCAAGTGTATCCCACTTTGGGCTGTCCCTCTCACCGGCCCTTCTAAGGCAATCTCGGGAGGCAAGCCCACTAAGTTTTAAACATGTTCATTTGAAAGCATGAAAAGTGGATTTGGTAGAGCAAGTTTGGGAATTTGATTCACTCAAAGAGTGAAGAGCATATCCCTATTGCTTTTCCGTTATCCCAAACACTCACAATCAATTTGGTTCTTTTTCAACCCCATGACAAAGGGATTCTTAGAATTGAAGTGTTTATTTTTTCCTTTTATGATTAAACTATGTTTTGAACTTTGAAATGCCACAATTTAAGGGAAGTGCAAGCTTGATGAGAAAAATACCTCAAACGATGCTAGCAAAGGCTAGGCGCATTTTTAAGTAGTAGATTTTTTATTTTTCTCTCCAAATCCTTCTCTTACCTTAGCAAAACGTTCCCTCCACCAACAAGTTAGTCAGCACAATACAAACAAAGTGAGGGGAAACCAACATCAAAGCTAAAAATGATATAATTGATTATGCTTTTGATTCTTTTTGAACTCAAATATTTGCAAATTAAATCCAAAAGGTGCAAGGTATACTCTAATAGGACGTCATTTTTTTTTGAGCACTTTTCTGTGACAGAACCTATACCTGAGACAAAAAAAATGACTGTGAAGTTAGAATACAGTCATCATTTTAACATTTTTGACAAAATAGAGAAAATATAGCCAGGCGACATCATCCAGACTACAGGTGAGATAAAATTTAATAAAGACGTGACTACTTTAACCGCAAGCGTCACCAAAAGGGGCTCAAGCGAGATTAAAATAGACAAGTGTGATATTAAATTTTGCAAACGCGTGAAATCTTTAATACATGCGACAACAGTAATTACTCCGATACAATATCAATGCTAAATCAGGTGACATTTTCCATGCTAAAGGCGAGATCTAATTTAATAAAGATGTAATTACTTTAACCGCGAGCGTCACCAAAAGGGGCTCAAGCGAGATTAAAGTAATTAAGTGCGATATCAAATTAAATGAATGCGTGAACTCTTTATTTCAAGCGACAAATTAACTCAGAGAAGCGACATTTAATTAACTGAAAGCGACATTTAAAATACTCAAAGCGAAAAATTAAATGCAAAATGCAGTAAACTCCCTTTACACCAGGCGTAAAGTCATTCCTCGGCCGCGGCTTTTAATTCTTTCTAGGCGACATCTAAATAGCCAAAGGCATCAGCTGCTTGTGCGTGAGGCGAGAATTTAATGTCCGCAGGCGTGATTTCTTTGTCCAGAAGCGTGATTCTGCAGTTTAAGAAGCGTGAGCGTTCAGACTCCAGGCGACATTTTAATTACCGCGAGTGACATCTCTTTGCTGTAGGCGTGATTTCTTTTCCTGTAGGCGTGATTTCTTTCCTGTAACCTGCAAACAGTGAGCAAAATCATGTAATTCTAACCTAAATTTTACAAATAACATGGAAATTATGATAAATTTGAGGCCTAGGGCCCCATGGTGGGCGCCATTTGTGTGTGAGTGATTTACACCTTCATGAAATTACAAGATTAACTAAGAACAACAAGAATTAGAGCAAAATAATCTAACAAATGCACAATTAATCTATCAATATCTCATGGTTCTCTAAATTGAAGTAGTAAGTGAGGCTCTCAGCTGCAAATCCTCACTAGTGACACTCTAATTATGAGAATTGAACTAAGAATGATATGCAAACTAGATCTAATTATCAAATTCTAGCTCTATTTGATAAGAAAATCTCTAAAATGATCAACAATTAAGCTAATTATCAATGAAAATGCTAAGTGAGTGGTGTGGATGCAAATTGCAAGAGCTTTGCTGCAATTCAAAGATATGGAGTAGATGAATAATGCCTCAAAATGCCTTCTATTTATAAGATTTTCCCAAGGGTAGGGGGTAGAGTGAGATAACCATGGTTATGCTTGGGTAAGGTCAATTGGCTTTGCTTTGTCCCTAAATTGGGGGACAAACATTTAAATGGTTTCAAAAGGCTGGACCATTTCAACAAAAGTGAGTGATTTGTGTCCATTTTGTCTCCTTTTTCCTTTGTTGAGAGAATTTTAGTATTTATTAATTAATTAAAGTAATTAAATTTAGCCATGAAGGGTAAGAGGTTCATTTTGATTTTTCATTTCAACAACTATGTCATTAATTGAATTTAATCAATTTCTTAGTGTTTTTCCCCTTTTCAAGCTTTATTTAATCATTTAATCATTTAATTAAATTTTCCTTTGATTTGAATTGCCTTTGTTCCATTTATCAATTTTTAGTGCTATTTTGATGATTTGATGCACCTTTTGATCGATTTAAGTCTTTGCCAATTTTCCATGTCTACAACAATTAAGTGGCAATATATTAAATCTAATTAATTAAATATGAAAATATTCAATTAATCAAACTTAGGATAAATGTGATTTATCGTCAAATAATCATTAATTTAAAGATAATTAAGATAATTAGAAATATTGCTAAGAATATTCCCCGATGCAGAATTTAAAATAATCAATTATGATTCGATGATGTTTAGATGTGCCTTAGATTAGGACTTCAATGTTGATTTCGATCGATTTGTAGATATAGGAGGTTAATGAACTTATAGCCCATTTTTTGGGTATTACAACTTTAATTCACCTATTAGAACTTTTTATTTAAGAATTGAAATCATAATACATTTGAGGACGTTTAATTGCTACCATCTTTTATAAATACAAGTGTTACCAATTATAGAAAACTAAATGCAATCAAATCCAATCTTCTTAAAATAGAGAGATAATAATCTTTCAATCATGAACCCCACTTCCTTCCACTAATTATATAGCTCTTACAATTAAAAAATTTAAATGATTTTTAAAAATTCTATTTAAAGCTCCACCTTATATTCTAAGGGATAATTTCATTCTACACATTTAAAAATGTAATATACATTTTCAAAATTTAAAAAAGAAAGCCTACACATTCTCCTTTCTCTTTTGCGACCCCAAGAAAAGATCAAGGGCAACATATGACTTTTGACTTCATGTGCTCCTCGCTAAGTTATACCTTTTCTTTTATTGAGGATTTGTTGTGCCGTCCCCCCCTACTAAAAAGGAATGTAATATCCCTCTCGAATGTGTATTCTCCTCCCATACATTTTGTCTTTATTTATTCAACTTTATTCGTTAAACTATTTATCCCTTTTTTTAATCCAAACAGATGGAAAGTCGGCGTTAGAGGAATGTACGTTTCATATTATAGGATTGATGTTATATGTTTCATTGAGTCTCTTGTTTAATCATTTGTTTAAAGCTTCTAGTTTTGCTTTTCTTCTTGTCTATTTCACAAGTCGGTTATTTAGCCTTTTGAATCAGCATTATTCTCTACACTCTTCCTTTTTGAACCATTTTCCTTGTATTTTTCCATCTCTATGAAAATAATATAATACATGGTATGAAAAGATAGATAGCGAGTGCCAAATTCCTTGGAGATTTAAAGTTTTAACTTTCATGGACTTTTTATAATATTTATTATGTTTCAACAAATTAGGAAAAATAATTAAGATAAATATATCATTCAAGATTTGTAATTGTGAATATCAATATAAATAATATATAAAAATTACATAAATAAAATAAGATTTTTAATTTAACAATGGGATTTACTATTAATTTAATAAAAGAGTCATTTTTATATTGTTTATGAGTTTAGTTTTAAGAGTGTGGACGACTTTAGAGATTATGCCAATTTGGGAAAAATGAGTGTTGTAAATTATTTTTCTAAGTATATTCACGAGCTACATAGCGAACGTAAAAGAGAAATTAGAGGATTCCTACAAATACAAGGAGAGTGCTTATATGCATAGAAGAGAACAAGTTTTTCAAGTAAGTGATATGATTATAGCACATCTGAAGGAGAAGTTGTCACAAGGAATATTTAATAAACTAAAATAGAAGATAGGCCCTTGTATGGAAAATTTGAGCGAATAACCATGTTTCCCATTTTGGATTTTTTGATAGAGATTAAATTGTTGAAGGATGGTTTGAACTTTGAGCCTTAATGACATGTCAATTTTTGTCACTTGAACGTAAACAAGTATAGGCCATGTAAACAAGCTAAAATAGCAATCATTAGATGACACGTGGTAGTCTATCATTGGATCAATTAGGAAAGACTATTAAACTTCCTACAAATAGTTGAACTACCTCAAGATGAAGCATAAAAAGGTCGAAACATGATTATGTAATGCATACTGAATTATAGAACAAATTTTAAGGGAGATAGATTAAGGTTGAAGGACATGCATTCTTGAATATTGAATTGCACTTGTATAATGCTACAAGTCAATAAAGAATTCAAATTTTTTTTGTTATAAAAATGTTGTAGTTATTGTATGTGAAGGTTATGTGATTGGCCTACCTAGCAAGTGACCCCAATTCCAACTGCATCATGACTATATTGCTAGTCTATAGTATCCCTTAATGTAGTGATATATACTCAAGTATTTTTATCCTATAATTATGTAGCTCTTTTGGTAGTTCTAATTAAGAATTTGTAGAAGTGGCCATAGATTTTGATTTCTTCAACATTATATATCACATGCCAATAGTATATTATATTTTCTATTCCTTTCTAGGTATACTTCCTTTAACCAAATGGTAGTGTAACCCTTTCACCTACTCTTAGAAAATTTCACTCAATTTTGGTAATCAATGTATTCATTCAAAATGTTCTTCTAGGCAAGTCATTCAATCTATCAATTCTTTAAGATTTAGACTACCAAAATAATTGGAAACATCTAATCTACTTTTCTTACCAATTCTTGATATGCATTTAAAAAAAAATCCATCCTTTCTTTCCTCTTCACTTTTACTTTATTGGGTGAGGATAACTTCTTGTCCTTCATCATTCTAAAGTCTTCCTTATATACTTCAATATCTATTGTAGTTTTAAATATCCTTTACCATACCAATCATTTATTTCTTCCATATAGTGACACTCACAATACACATATATAGAGATACATACACATTGTTAGTAAACGTATTTGTCCTTCAAAAATGAATATATAAATTAACTCCAAATGTCTAGAACAAAGGACAAAGAGCACTAACAGCTAGATAGATTATCATTAAATTGATAATCTTCCTCTTAATTGAGAGGTACAGCTCCCTCTTTTAAGAAATATAGATGTGTCTTTAACTGGAAGACACAAGGGCACATTGATATCCACTCATGAAAATGAAATGGATATGATTACTAACTTAGATAGTTTGAAAGAAGATCAAATGCATGGCACACAGACCGTGCAATCATCCTTCTTATTTACAAAGAAATAAGAGGGAGATTGATCATTTCATTTGCACATATGGATGCACAAAAACTACAGATTTTATAACATGCACATACTTTACAATATGGAGCAAGAAAAAATCTAACCGAGAATAACCTACAGACATATTCCAATCAGAGAGATAAATATAAGCACACAGACTTGGTATCTATTACTCTTTATTTCCAAATACATAAGTAAATGACTCACAGATCATAGTACCTTGCCCATAAACAAATTTACAAAATGAAAGTCTCATCCCTTCACTTCTCTGCTACAACACAAAAATCAAAAAATTGATCTCCCTTCCATGTCACCAACAGACTTCTGGAAAAAGAAGAAGACCCCTTTTTTATTGAAAAGCCTTCTCTTTTATAGAGAATTCTGGAAAATCCTCCTTCCTGTAACTTTTTAGTTTTCTTAACTGAATCTTGAAAATCATCTTTTTCTTCTTATCTTCCCAATAATTATAATATACTTATATTTTGTAATATAAGTATATGTTATTAAAATTTATAAACCATCTATCGGGTATACTCACTATAAAAATGAGTCACGCTTTACTAATGTTTGAAATTAGTTAAAATAAGAAGTTGTTGGTCACTTTGATAGACCCATACTCAGTCAACCATAATTTTTGAATCTGATCAAATTTGGTCAATCACCTTGGTCAGATTTTATGAAATTTGCCCTTCCACAACATATCAAAAACTTGGCCAAATCCAGGTGTGCAATAAAAAGTTATGTCCCCCGCACTGAGACTGATTTTCTGCTAAAAAAAGAAACTCAACAATTTTATGGTCACAAACTGCTCATGCATCAAACTGCTCAATTTTGTAGCTTCCAATGAGTTTTCCAATTTAATAATATTTTCTCTCCACACATTTTCTTAGTGGAACCAATAAATCAAAATTTATCACCTATTTTTGAAATGGAAATCAGGTCCACAAAACCAATGATACCACTCTGTGATTGCATTTTGAACTTTTGAAATTCGAACTTTGAAGTTCAAATAGAAGGTTCCAAGAAGATGAAGGGATGCCAATGCTAAACCCAAATTATATCAAGGAATTGCGAAAGAAAGTCCTCTTTCATGTAGTGAAGGATTTGATTAAAGATGTGTAAACACAAATGTGAAATTGAACCAATTGATTTAACGAGAAAAGTAAGATAGATCTAGATGCTAAATGTAAGCAATCAACCCAATTTAGATACGAAAATAGGTCTAGACTAAGAAGTGAAATGAGTGATAGAGTACTCACGTTGAAATGTGTATTTTTTCTTTGAAAACTACAGATCTGAACATGTGATAGAACTTCAAACTGCAGATTCACGACCACAATAGGAAACCCATAAAATGTTGTTTTTCTCAGACCTCCAAGAATAGGTTGACCTGGTGCAACATGTTCCGAACACTTTTCCACGAAGTCATTGTGTTCCTGGGACACTATAGCAAAGTTAACCTAACTTCTTCAAAAATGTCTTGGGAAGTAGTTTCCAAATTTGTGGTTGTAATTCTGATATCCTGCTCCTGCACATAAAAAAGCTCATTTTTGGGTTTGGGTGGATGAGGGCTTGCCTTGGTCAAGCCCTAGATTGAGGAATCAACCATGAAATTGAGATGTAAATATAATGATAAAGGAAATGATAACATGTAGTAGGATTGAATATATTAAATGAAAGATACAATTACCTTTGTAGATGTAATTGAATTTCATATGTGATCAAGTATGCAAATGTAATAGCCTTGACTCAAAGAAACCAAAAGGAAATCAAAGAAGTCAAAATCTCATGTATAGGAATGTATGTGACATACCATGATGAAGGATGGAAGAAATTGAATGATTTTGAATGATGGATCTCCTCCTTAGAATCCAAACTCCACTACCACCTTGAAGGAAGAAGCTTGATGCAAGAAGGAAATGCTTGAATTTGATGAATGCTTGAAGATGCTTGCTTGAAATCTCATGAACACATGTATGTTTTCTCTTGATTTATTTTAGAATGAATATGTAGCTTAATAAGGATGAAAATTAAATGCCCTTGAGCCTCCTTATATGCCATAAGATGAGAAAGAGACCAAAACCATGCTAAGGAGGGTTAGAAGGTCTCAAAATGAAGTGCGTCCTTTTTAAGATGGCACATTTAGCCCCCACTTTAGTGGGAGTATGAGTCAAGTCATACTCTCGATAAAGGAAGAAGGAGAAGAGAGACAATGTCACAACGAGATAGAACATCACCAAGTTTAGGGACATGAGCCCCCAAACCTAGGATCCTAACTCCATTCCCATGAATAAGAGCACAAAAACAAAGAAAAAGAAAACAAAGGAAAAAGAGAGCCAAATAAAAACAAAATCAAAAGACTCAAAATAGGTTAGTACTAAAACCCCAAATCAACTAGTGAAAGATACCTCAGGTGAAGAAATGTCTCACCCACCAATATCATATTTGGGAGGCTATCACAAGTATAAAGGATTACATAGGAAAGGGAAGATCACCACAAAGGATTACATCCCTCATGATTCTATCCTGCTATATGAAAGCATAAAAAGAGAGAGCATGATTATCTTGATCAGTAAGGTTTGTGTGCCTTACTATGAATCACAAAAAAAGGCAAGATCAAATGGTCTAGCGGGTTTGTGTTCCCGGTAGTCAATCCTGTGTACCCGTTGGTGGCTTTTTTATGCATGTGTATATGTTTCCACTCGTGGATCAATTCCTTGGTATCATCCTAGAGTGTAAATATGTATGTGCTCTCTGTGGATGGATAAGGGTTCATTATCCATAGAGAAAACGTGTGTGTACATTTCCCTAGGATGGAGAAGTATCACTGATACCCGCTAGGGGGTGGCATGTTTTAATGTAAAAGTAAAAGTGCATAAGAAAAAGGTAAACTATAGTACAAAGAGGGTGTATGTATGCCCCCCTCCTTATGATGACTATGTAGCCATAAACATCACAAGGAAGAGAATCAAGGATAAATATTTCTAGAAACAAGGAGATATCCTTTAACAACAATGTATGCCATAAACTTAGTGAAAAAAATTGACTCTTGTAAGCTAAGAAAATCAATCAATTATGAAAGGATATGTTGCTTGTGTGAAGAAACCCTTGAAAGGAAGAGATCTTGTTAGCAAGACATATAACTTCTATAGTAGTGTCATGAACAAAGATAACAACTTCAAGGAAATAGAAGGGGAGAGGAATCACCAATGCACCTATTCAGCCCCCTTGTGCGTAGGTGGAAAAGGGATTCTTGGATGAAGGATGAAAAACTTTGAATCACATAGTAAGGGAAAATGTTTATAATGAACATAGTTTTGCAAATGAAGAAGAGTTGATGAACACAGACATGCACCTCTTGTATATCAGAGAGAGTCATGATCAAGACACAATTTGATGCAGTCGAGGATGGTGGATCCAATTAAGGACAGTCCAAACCTTGTAGCCAATAGAACAACATAATGAAATACTCAACAATTCAACAACAAAGTAATTGTTTAACTCTGATTTTCATTAACATGCCCGACTGTAAGGCCTTTCAGGTTAGGGCCAGTTACAATCAGAAATAATTCTGCAAGATCCAAATAGATCTAATACAATCTCAACTAGTTTATCTCTGAAGACAATCAGAAGCTGATGGAAACCCTAAGGCAGATCTAAACTTGAGCTCGCAAGCCTCCAAGAAATCTCCTTGTCTCCAAGTGTGCAAACCACTAGCTGTGCTACAAATAACTATCAGAAATCAATCTGATCTGCAAGATCATGCAAGATCTTTTCCACAACTTCGCCAACTCTAGCTTTCAGGCTTTTGTTCTCATCCACCTCTTAGTTGTCTCTCCAAACATCTACCCAAACATCCTATAAATACTAATCATCAGCCACAAGTCGGCTGGATGAAACCCTTAACTCCCCCAATAATTATTAAATGCAATACAAGTCAAATCAAAATAGCCTTACAAACATTTAATCCAACATGTCGGCCTTTAACAATAGCTACCAACAATAAATGCATCAAGTCGGCCCAAAAAATCACACAGAACTCTAGTTGATAAATTAGAACTACTGAGCAACAATGAAATAACCGAGCAGGCCAGGCATTACCGAGCACCAGTGTCGACCGAGCACCGCAGGCATGACCGAGTAACACTTTCACCGAGCGCCAGAGAATACTGAGTTCCTTCAGTGATTGAGCTTCCTTCAATGACCGAGACCATTGGTCAAGGCTACAACCGAGTAACACCGACCAAAATACAAACACCCATGCAATTTCACCAAGTACAAAGAATTCCCCTGCCTCAAGCTTGGATGCCCCTGCATCACAATTCCTTATAGGAAAAGAATGTCACATGATAAATATATGCCATTGTACTAAGGAAAGTCAATCCTTAGAAAAAGAGAGATAAAGAATGTACAAACAACCTTGCCCCCAAGTGTGAGACAAGACATATAAGTCTATGGTGGATTATATAATTAGAATCTTGTAAAATATAAAGATGAACAGTAAGCAACATCCATAATCTAGCCATGCAGAAAACAAAACACCCTATATCAAACAAGAAGCATTGTAGAATAATACAACACCATAGAGAAATGTAGGACAACAAACATCATAGGATATACAATTCTAAACATAACATGTTAGAAAATATATCACCTATGAAGTAAACTAGAGATGATTATTAAATGACAAACATTAAAATCCAAGGCATGGAAGGACATTGTTAGGCAACAATTATCGCTTCATGCATGAAACAAAGCATTATATACCCGTAGATAAGAACGTATCATAAACAATGCAAATCTACAGAGAAATGGAAAGATGAAAGGATACCATGTTATACCTATAATAAACAAATTACATAGCCTTAAAAATGGAAAATAAGATAATCCCCCTAGGATAGATCCCTCATAACACGTATGAGACAAAGATAAAGTTGCACATAGAAATGTAACACAACCAATCAATGTAAACATATTATAAAGAATACACACCTAAAAGGGAAAAATGAGGGATACATATCAAGAACACTAAAATATGTCTTGTCAATATCAAATATGCACTTTGTAGAAATAATATTAAAGTATAGAAGACATGTATGAAGGAGCTAAAATAGATCCCAAGAAAAGATGAACTTTGCCTCCCATTGAAGAGGAGAAAAGTGAAAGACCTATTGTGCCACTCTTGATCATATTATAAAGAATAATAGAGAGTGGCCCCAATAGGGAATAAAAATGCTAGGTAATCTTATGAAGGAGGAATAAAATATCTTGTGTATAAGAAATTTTACCATTTTCAACTTTATCATGAACATAGAAAATGAATTCCATACAATCAAAAAGTAAATGTTCATTATTGTAGAAAAACTAGGGACATGAGAATTGAGAAATAGAATTCATTTGATAAGATTGATATCTTAATTTAGGAACAATCAAAAGGTAGTGGTAAACTCTTAATGCTAAGGCTTCCTAAGTGTCATTAGGAGATAAGATTGGAGTTGGATAAAGAAGGTAAAGAGGAGGCCATTGGGGAGGAAAACAAGGAGGAATATTTGAAGGGGAAACATAACAAAGGCCTCGTTCATGGTTTCAGTTAGGAATGTGGATGAGAATATTAATACCATGCTCATGGATATCGAGACCTAAACCCTTATAACCTTGTCTAGTGATAATATTATAGCACGTAGTATAAGTAAAGAGAAGGGCAAATGGAGAGAATGGTTTATCTTGAGGGTGATGGGTAAATGTAGTGTCAGGAGGAATGAAATTTGAAGTTGTATGTATAGGATATTGAGGTGTAGGCACGGGAGAAGGTGAAGGAGATGGATCATCTAAGAATTGGTTAATATCTAAGTCATGAACCATGCTTTGAATGTGTTGGAATGTAGAAGGGGTGTGAGGAGATTGATCGTGGGAAGTATTAGGTGCAAGATTAGGGTTAGGAGCATCACTAACAAAATCTCTAATGCCATCCAAAAGATGAATGAAAAATCTACACGAAAGTCTAGTGATTGTCTTGAAATATGTTTATCGAGAGACCTTGTATTAGCTAACCTTATAATAACATATGCAAGAAAAGAATTTAAAGACAAAATCATCATATAAAAATGAAAGAAGATTGCATAAACATCATGGGCATGATAAAGAGATGCAAGCACAAGAGTTACCATAAAGAATATTATGCATAATAATAGTTTAACAAATACCATTGTTGTAAAATAAGATCTAACAAGATGTCTAACTCCAAGAAAGAGATATAGGACAACGGGCTCACCAAATGAAGGTGAACACCTAATGCCAAGAAGGAAATAAGAGAGATCAAAGGACCTAACTCTAAAATCAAAAGGCAGAGACGCATTGGGTTCACCAAAATGTTTTGTGAAGGTGAACACACAAGATAATGCAAAGACAAATCTAACACCAAGATAAAAAAGAAGTTGTAGGACATTGGGTTCACCAAAATGTTTAGTGAACACACAAGATAATACACCAAGATCAAAAGGAAGTTGTAACGTGTCAGGTTCACAAAAATGTTTAGTGAAGGTGAACACACAAGATAATACACCAAGATCAAAAGAAAGTTGTAACACATCGGGTTCACCACAATGTTTTGTGAAGGTGAACACACAAGATAATACACCAAGATCAAAATGAAGTAGTAACACGTCGAGTTCACCAAAATACTTAGGGGTGAAATGAATACTAATGAATCTAACAATGTAAACTATGTGGGATGAGTTCATTAATTAACCATTCCAACACTAACACTCAAAATACAAGAGAAAGAGGGGCTTCCAAACATAACTCTCAATACAACCCAACTTAGATTAGAAAAACCCAAGAAGATGAAGGGATTCCAATGCTAAACCCAAATTATATCAAGGAAGTTAGCAAGCAAGTCCTCTTTTATGCAATGTAGGATTTGATTAAAGATGTGTAAATGCAAATGTGAAATTGAACCAATTGATTTAATGAGAAAAGTAAGATAGATCTAGATGCTAATTATTTTTCCAGACCTCCAGGAATAGGTCGACCTGGTGCAACATGTTTTGTACACTTTTTCATGAATTCACTGTGTTCCCAAGACACTATAGAAAAGTTGACCTAACTTCTTCGGAAATGCCTCAACAAGTAGTTTTCATATTTGTGGTTTTAATTCTGATATCCTTTTCCTGCACACAAAAAAGATTATTTTTGGGTTTGGGTAGATGAGGGCTTGCCTTGGTCAATCCCTAGATTGAGGAATCAACCTTGAAATTGAGATGTAAATGTAATGATAAATGAAATGCTAATATGTGGTAGGATTGAATATGTCAAATGAAAGATGCAATTAAATTTGATATGTGATCAAGTATGCAAATGTAATAGCATTGACTCAAAGAAACTAAAAGGAAATCAAATAATTCAAAACCTCATGTAGAGGAGTGTATGTGATATACCACGGTGAATGATGGAAGAACTTGAATGATTTGGAATGATGGATCTCATCCTTAGAAGCCAAACTCCACTACCACCTTGAAGGAAGAAGCTTGACACAAGAAGGAAATGCTTGAATTTTATGAATGTTTGAAGATGCTTGCTTGAAATCTCATGAACATGTTTATGATTTCTCTTGATTTCTTGTAGAATGATGATGTAGCTTGATGGGGATGAAAATGAAATACCCAAGCCTCCTTATATACTAGTTTTCAGGATCGAAAACAAAGCATGCAGACTTAGGAGTAAAAAAATCAATCGACAAACCTGAGGCACTTTGGGCCCCATAATTAAATTTCCTCGGGGAAGAGGTCGACATAGGTTGACCTATTTCCAATGGGGGTCCCAAAGAGGGGTCCTGGAGGCCTCAAAGAAGGTGCAAAAAGAATTAGGGGATGATGAAACCATCAGAAGATATGGCCAAAAAAGTGATAAAATAAAACCTAAAGGTCCATGTCGGAAGATGAGAGAGAGAGAGAGAGAGAGAAAAACCATGCTAAGGAGGGCTAAAAGGTCTCAAAATGAAGTGCGTCCATTTTAAGATGGTACAATAACTGAAAATGAGAGAAAATCAATTCCCATTTACTCATTGGTATATATCATATTGGTCCAGCATTTATGTGTCATTTAGATGGACTATTGTGATAAACAAGATAATGCAATTCTAAAAAGAAGCCAGGAAGACTAAGAAAGTAACAAATGTACTTGATTGTGTCCATGTCACATAAGTTCTTAGCTTATACAAATGCATCTAAATTGATAATGTTGAGTTAAGAAGATTAATACAAATACAAGCATTTTATCATGTGACAAATATATTTCAATGTTAATGTCATTCTAATATAATCAATAGCCTACTTAGTCAGTAAGATATTTTCAGAATTGGAGGCCACATGATGATAAAGTTAACATTATAATAATTTGAACAATTTAACTAGTCATAAGTAGTTAACATTTAATGGGTCTATATGCACAACTTTATGCTATCGAGCCCAATTGCAGCATGGAGAACACCCATTTAACCAACCAATCAAATTGTAGCATGAAAAACACCAACACAACCAGCCAGTGAATATCTCGATAAAATCATTCAAATAAGAAGAGAATGTGGAAATATAGATAGATAGATAGATAGACAGACAGACAGACAGACAGACAGACAGATACTATCTATCTATCTAACTATAGATAGATAGTATCTATCTCTACTATCTATCTATCTATCTATCTATCTAGATAGATAGATAGATAGATATCTATAGATAGATACTTATCTATCTATATATCTAGATAGATAGATAGATAAGTAGATAGATAGATACTATCTATCTATCTATATCATAGATAGATACTATCTATCTATCTATCTAGATAGATAGATAGATTCTATCTATCTATAGAATCTATCTATCTATCTATCTAGATTCTATCTATCTATCTATCTATAGATAGATAGATGAATCTATCTATCTATCTATCTATCTATCTATCTAGATTCTATCTATCTATCTATCTATAGATAGATAGATGAATCTATCTATCTATCTATCTATCTATCTATCTAGATAGATAGATAGATAGAATCTATCTATCTAGATAGAATCTATCTATCTAGATAGATTCTATCTATCTATCTATATATAGAGAGAAGAATTCCCAATTGCAACTGCCAATTCCCTTCAACAGAAAGACAAAGGAAATGATTGCTAAAGAGTTAAAAACTATCTATGAATTCAACCAAGAAAGAATGC